>MU224540.1:2670500-2689605 GCA_018584345.1 Thuja plicata | reverse complement strand
TTGTATATCTTGGATCTAGAGTTAATCCACGATGCATGAATCAAGAATTGAGCCTAGATTAGTATAAATAGATGTTTGTACTCAATTGTGAGCACATGAATTCTTTATAATTGATAGCCACAAAGAGAATCTAAGGAGAAAAAGGCAGAATTCATGCAAAGAGCAGAAACAAAATACATCAATTAACAAGAACACACAAAGGGTACCGACGAGCAAATAAAGGTAATATTCAATCATGAAAGGATGATTAATAGTATTTTTGGAGCCTTATAGGATCTGTTATCAGCAATTGAAGATTGCATTTATCATCAGATCAAAGACCTATGTAGTTGCATTCTAACAAGTGCATCACATCCAAAATCCTTTTGTAGAAGGTGGACTTAACCGTCCTTTATAAATCTCTTAACAGTGTTGTTGAAAGCTTCAAATGAAGTAGATCTTAATAGGTCTCTATTGTAATACTCCTAACAGGGTAGGTCATTAGAAGTGACCAAAATTGTAAGCCTTAACCAACTCTTCTTATCTGCAGATAGTGAAGTTTGTGGGTAACAATCCCCACTGCAATTTTTACTTCCTTAACAAGAGTTTTTTGCGATACCATATCTTGTGTTATGTGTTATCAAATTTCATGTATGTTTATTTTACTGTTACACATCAAATGGAATGTATGATATGATTTAATATGCATATAGAAAGATAAACAGATAGATAAGTTATTTTACAAATTGATGACTAAGGGTTAATGGGCTAACCAAGAAAAGTTTTAGAGGTACTGATTCACCCCTCCCCTCTCAGTACAAATTATCTCAATATAATTCCAACATTGAAGACTATGGTTTATGGTATAACAAAGGTGGGAAATTTGATTTGAAGACATTCACTAATGTTGATTGGGCTGGAAGTGTTGATGATAGGAAGAGCACCAGTGGTGGAGCTTTCTTTCTTGGAAAGAGGCTAGTGTCTTGGACTAGCAAGAAATAGAATTGTGTCTCTTATTCTACAAAAGAGGCATAATATGTTGCTGCAGTAGTGAACTATTCAAACATCATATGGTTCAAACAGTTTCTATCAGGAATTAAGGAAGAAGTAAAAGAACTAGTTATTATATAATGTAACAACACTAGTGTCATTAACATTTCAAAGAATACTGTGATGCACACTAAAACCAAGCATATAGTAATAAAGTATCATTTCTTGAGGGAATTGGTACAAGATAAACAAGTAAGATTGGTATATGTGAATACCAAAGAACAAGTTGCAGACATATTCACCAAACCTTTACCTAAGGATGCATTTTTTGTATCTTAGAGGAAATCTAGGGGTGCTTCCCCTAACTGAAGCTCACTAAAATATAGTTTAGTGATGCATCAACCCAAGCCATAATGAAGATCTATTAGTTGATGCATGTACATTAGAACCCATTGCAGATGAATTAGTACATTTAGGTACATTACAACTTCAAAGAGAAATAACTATTGACTATTGGTATTGATATTAGTATTTGTGAAGATGGAGTCTTTGGAATTTGTTGTCAAAGAGGGAGAGTGTGATATAATACAAAAGAAAATACTTAAGAGACAAAATTTTGATGACAGAGGGAGAAATCTTATCAGAGGCAGAGTTTGATGAAAGAGGGAGTTTTTGGATGAGAATCAAAATGAAGCTAAGGATATTAAAGAAAGTTTTTTGTTTCTCTACAAATCTTTTATTTTCATTGATGTTACACATGTATATACACTTATGTAGTGATGTTACACAAATGTCTACATCCAAACTGAGCATAGTTGGTGAATTGAAAGATTTTTTCAATGTTGACTGAGACCAGTCGGGTATTGAAGATGTTTGGTGTTGATCGAGTCACTCGGGCATTTCTGTCATGGTCAGGCATCAAAGAAACACATTATTAATTGAGTTGATTATTTATTGTCAGCCGACTAACAATGGTTTACATTTTATAATTAATTGGTTATATGAGGTCGACTAAATTGTGATTTATTATTTATTTAGAAGTGTACTCAAGTTGACTTGGTAGGGCTTATCATATCTATGAAAGGTCAAGATTGGATTGAATATGAGAGAGTGTGAATTTTTTTTTGAAGATAAGCAGAAATGTGGGATTCTGTGATATGAAGAGTGGAGGAAAAATCAGATGGGATTCTGATTGAGTACAGAACACTTAGAGCTATAATAGAATATTTGATCAGCAAGGATCTAGTTATAATCAGAATGAAGATCTAAATTAGCAAAGATAGTTTCTTACACATACAAGTCAATTCATTGTTACTTTCTAGCAATTGTAGCAGTGATCTCAAATATCTTAACAGAGTAGACTTAAAAGTCTTTTTGTAAATCCTCTCACAATGTAGAATTTCTATGTTGAAGTGTTGAAGACCTCTAAAAAGGCCACTTCTCACAAGGTGATTTAAATCCTCTAACAAGGTCACACCTAACAGTGTGTTTGTAACCTTTAAAAGGGTTGGCTCCTAACAAGGCTCACTTCAGAAGAGTGAAAAATAGTAACTAATTACATTGGTGGTTTTTCCCATGTTGGGTTTCCATGTTAAATCTTGGTGTCACCTATGTATATGTTATTTGTTTCATGCTTTATGTTTCTACACTTAATCACTAAAGTACAATTGCATTAGATATTATAAAGATTTCTTTGACACCCGATTTATAGAAGAATATCTTAATTGACCAAGTAACAGTGTTATATTGTTTAAGAAATCTAAGGGACAAGGGATTTGTTTTTGGAGTAACTGATTCACCCCTCCCCTCTCAATTACTCATCTCATTTCCAACATTAGGATCCTGGAGATCCATCATTTTTTTATTATGAGAATAAATGTATCAGAGACAAAATGATACTTCTAAGGCATGAATTCACTAAGCCAATAGCATATAATTCCCATCATTATCAAACTCAAAGACCCAACACCAAAATAAACTTTCTAGTAGCATATTCAAATGTGAGTTAATCCATTAAACTATAATTCTGAAAATATTTTGGATCCATTCAATCTGAAAGGTCAATAGAAGTATTTGCGGGAATAATAGAAACCCTTAACTGAATAGATGATAGTTTTAATAGAAACACAAAATAACTCTTTAAATTAATACATCGATACATTACATAAGTGTTTGATGGGAATAAATTTGTTTTGCTTCCCTCCCATCCCTTTTACATCCTTCAACCAAAATTGGTTGTATCCATTCACTTGACTATCCACCATTTCTGTAGAACCATGGTGATAGTTAGAGGTGTGACTGATTCAAACTTTTCTCCAACTTCCTCCAACTATCCACTGTACTTTTGTCAAACCATCCTTGGGGATTTTATAAGCAATCTTGATGGTTATAATGTTTTAACTACCTTGTTGACTGACCAACCACCTATTCCCCAACTTTTAACCAATAGTTATACCGATAGTGAATAATTTTCCAATAGTCATCTAAGATTTAAACAAAAACTTCTAGACACTACATGCATCTAAGCTTGCATTACATCATTTTGGTACTTTTAGTGCATCTCATTACAGTTTGTGGCTCTATTGGCCAAATTACATTGATTCATGACCTTTTAGGTCTCATATGTCTTAAACTCTTCTTGGATCTTCATCAATTTCTCCTGGTGTATCTTGATTTTCTATCATGCCATGGTGCTCCTGCACCATACTCCCGAGTTTGAAAATTTTCCAAGTCCCTTGGAAAGGTGCTTGGTAAAAATCCACTAAAAAATGTTCAGTCGTATCTTTGTCTTTAGTTGTGCATCACCACATATTTTCCTCTTGTCTCTTCCTCTCATTTTTATTCATTCTTCTCATAACTTCTTTGTGCCTCTTCTCTACCATTTCTTCAAATGATACTCCCATCAATGGAGCTCATGTGGATACCTTTCATGGTGTTGCTCCAACCTTGTGTCCACACTCCAGTGTTGCTACAACAACTTCTATGTGCCTCACCTAGGAGTTCTTCTCTTTTCCTCTCTCCCTGGTCTCTTCGAAACCAATTGGACCTCCTTGTGAGGCCCTTGGACCATCTCCTATGGCCCCATGATAGATCTCCATATCTTCCTACTTGCATCTAGTGGATGAGCACCTACAACCACAACTCTATAACCAAGAATCAAATAAAAAAAAATTCATGGGATAGGTCCTGGTGTTAGTTTCCACCTCTCACACACTCAGGAACTTCTAGCTCTAATACCACTTTATGTAGAGATGTCTAGGGTACATAAAAAAATTCTTACGATCTTTTAGATCTATCCTTATTTCATTATGATAATAAATTCATCAAAGACAAAACAATACTTCTAAGGCATGAATTCACTGAACTGATAGCATATACTTCCAATCATTATCAAAATCCAAGATACAAGACCCAAATCAACTTGTTAGGACCATATTCAAATGTGGTTCAATCCATTAAACTATAATTCTAAAAATATTTGGGCTTCATTTAATTTGAAAGGTCAATAGAAGTATTCATGGGAACAACAAAACCCCATGATTGAATAGAAGATAGTTTTAATAGAAAAAAAAATACCTTTAAATTAACAAATGGATACATTACACAAGTGTTCAATGAGAATCAATTTCATTTTCTTCCTTCCCATCACTTTTACATCCTTCAACCAAGATCGGTTGTATGAAAACACTTGACTGTCCACCATTTCTGCAGAACCATGGTGAAAATCAGAGGTGTGACTGATTCAAAAAAAATTCCAACTTCCTCCAACTATCCACTGTACTTTTTTCTAACCATCCTCAGGGATTTTATAAGAAATCCTAATGGTTACAGTGTTTTAACTACCTTGTGGACCGACCAAAACCTATTCTATAACTTTTAATAGATAATTGTTGGCTACTGATAGTTGACCTCCTTATGCCAACAAGTCATACTGATAAGTCCTCTTTCTTACCGATAGTGAATACTTTTTTGATAGTCATCTAAGATTTAAATAAAACCTTCTAGACACTACATGACTCTAAGCCCGTATTACATCATTTTGGCACTTTTAGTGCATCCTTTTATAGTTTGTGGCTTTATTGGCCAAATTACATTGATTCGTGACCTTTTAGGTCTCATTTGTCTTAAAATCTTCTTGGATCTTCATCAAGTTCTCCTGGCATATCTTGATTTTTTGTCATGCCATGGTGCTCCTGCACCACCTAAAATGATCCATGACCTAGTCCCGACCCATGAAATTCTCAAGGGACCTACATTATACAAACATTTTTCTAAAAAATTTGTATGGATACATACATGTAATTAAATACTTAAAACAAATCAACACATGTATAATATTTAATCTAATATTTTTAAATTTACATGTGTATCATGATGAATAGGATTTCTAGGTTCCTCAAAATATCCATATACATCATACCCATCATAGTACCTTGGAATATCTAAAATTCAAAAAATGTACATTTAGTTTATATAAAAATCACAATTCAAATCATAACAAGCTACACTTAAAAAAATTGAATTTATACTATATTTGTAGCATCTAATGATTTGCCAATCATACTCAAGTGGTTGAGTTGTAGGATCAATAGATGTTTAACAAGGAGGTGGTGTATCCTATTCAACTTTTTTCTTCTAAGGAGGATTTCTATTATGTGTAAAATATCCTCAAGTCTTGATGTACCCTAATGATCTTGAACTCAACCATGGCTGCTAGGAGTGGATGGTCTATGAAGAAATCATCTGATATATGTTCATACCTAATGGAGAGGTACCCCAAGATGTATCTTTATACACTGATACACATCAAGAAGAGCACTCAATAAATATTCACCCATGCCACACAAACAATCTATTGGTATTTTTTATTGCTACCTCTATTCCTAGGTGAAGGTATGAGATCTAGATTGTGGGAGTTGAAACCTTGGACAAATATTAAGCACCATCAATAGAATAAAGAAAATAAAATCCAACATTGACAAGGCTGACAAGCCTTCTTATCTTTGAGCTCCACAAAACTCAAGCGGGTGCAGCTATTTACATCTTCATATTCAAACAACTTGTCATATCTCTCTCATGCACACATACATATGTGGATAATTCTTGGACCTATAGATAATGGATATTCAATATTTTTCCATTCTCACAAATCCCATTTACTTTGAATACAACTGAGAACATAATTTAACATACCTCCTCTCCTACAAACATGAAAGGGAAAATTATTTCTTTGAGTTGATTGATTCCTTTAAGTACCTCAATCTCTTCACAGATCAGTGTCATTATCAATGGCAGCAGAGTCAAACATGAAACTAAAATAGAATGGATATGAACAAATCAAATCAATATTTCTAAGGTGTTAATGCATTACAATAAAAACTCTAATTACCTCATCATCAATCTCTTCTTATACATCCAATCTTCAAATTCAGAATCACAAATAGTTGCTCTCAGAATTTAACTCTTATCTTAGAAAAGACCCATGAACAAATATCACAAAACATAATCAAATGTAGACACAAATTATCATATCCTTGATATTTCAAACTTGTTTAAATCTGAATACATTCACTTAATACCATTTTTGTTTAGGCCAAGAAACTTATCCCTTTCCTTGAAATAGATTAAAGCCAAAACAACACAACTATAGATAATTGTAGGGATGAATTGAGAATCCTTAATTCATTCAATTAATACAATCTAAGTGCACAAAACTAGAAACAACTTCATAATAACAACACTATATCACATACTAATTATCCTTTTCTTATAAAATCATCCTATTAAAAAATACATGCTCTAATTTATTGCCTAATACTAAACACATACTCTATTTACAAACTTGAAAACAAATTCTAAACTAGAACCCCCTCAAAAGAGAGAGAAGAAAAATATATAGAGAAGAGAAGTTATTCCAGATTAAATTTGGATCAGACACCTATCCTCTCCCCAATATGTGATTTTCCTACTCACTCTCCCCTTCCAAACTAAAAATATTCTAATTTGCACACTTGTACATGAAGCTTGTTGCAACTGAAAAATTACCCTTTATCTGCTTAATATAAAAATATCTTCTCTTAGCCCCTTGAATGGAACTAAAAATATTTTCTGACTCTACCATCTATAAATTACAACTAAATACATTCTCTTTATGCCTTTTCATCACTTTCGTATATGTGTCTATGATTGCAAAATATCCTCTTGTCTAGGCCTCACACATATGGGGCCTTTGAGAAAATGATATCTATCCTTATGAATAATTTTATATTTTTGTCTTTTCCCACCTTTTTTTATACTTGCAAATATATCCCCATAAAAACACCTATGAAAATATCCTCATTTTGTGAAAAACAGTTTGATGCTCATAGAATCAGGAAATGAGAGATCAACTAAAACATGTTCAAGATCACCTAGAGAATATGTGTCATCTTTTCATTTGTCAAGACCCCATGTTTCTTTATTCTTTGGGGGTTTTCGCAAAGTCATCTAGAAACAAGGAAGGTTATCACTAACTATCAGCTTCAAAAGCTCTTTTTCACTAACACCTGTGACCTAGTGACTAGCTATTAACAACTTAGTCTCTATATCTGTAGTCAAAAAATTAAAACCTTAAACCCCTGTGACCCAGAGAGTATTAACATAAAAACCCTTTATCTCTAGCTCTCTATCATTTTCTTTTACATTCACTAACTGTTGTAGTGACCTAAAAATGGTCATCTAAACCCTAGACCCCCAACTCAACAATTAATCAAGAAACTCTAATCTTGATTATTCTAAGTCCTAAATCAAATAGGCAATTCATCAAATTTGAACTGATCTAACCTAAACCCTAGGTCCTAATCAATCATCTTACTTGATTAATTAATTAATAGATTCCTAAAATATAATACATTGGCAAATAAACCTTTTGTTAATCATTTAATTGATATTCTAATATATTAATTAAATAAAATTACTAAATTGTCAATAAACTTCAAAAAGGAATTAAATTAATTAATAAAAACAAAATATGCATTTAAAATCAATTAAATCTTTAAAAATGCATATGATGTGATCAACTGTTCTTTTGAATTAAAATATGCAATTAAATATTTGAAAATGCATATGATGTCATCAACTGATTTTTGGAAATAAATCTATTTTATTCAATTGATTTAATCTTATATTTTCTCAATTGGAAATAAATCCGTTTTATTCAATTGATTTAATATTATCTTTTCTCATTTTGGAAACAAATCTGTTTTATTCAGTTAAATTAATCCTATCTCCATTTATCATTTTGGGAATAAAGCTGTTAACTGAAAAATAAATTTTGGAAGTTCCCAAAAAGACTAAATCTTTCGACCAATCAAATTGCTTGCACATAGATTGTGCTTCCTCAAATTGAATCTGAGCCACTTATTTCCTTCAATCTCAACCGTCAATTTTGGGAGAGATTTTCTATAAAAGAGAGCTTCATTTCCTTCACAAAGGAACCCAGTTTTAGCTATCATTATTATACTATTTTTGGCATTCAAGCATCTTGCATTCTTAGTTTCAATTACTTAGATTTGTTAATTATTTTTAGTTGCATGCAAACTTCATAATCTAGATCATTTTTAATTTGGGCTTTGAAAAGAACAAAAATATTTGCATATCTAGAATCATATCATTTTAGCTATTTCAAATCCTTCGTTTAGAACAGGTGTAGTCACTGTTTCTTGCATTGACCTGAGAGTAAGATTCAAACTCTTTCCTACTAGAAGGCAATGAGCTGATGTTGGTTAGCCTTAGGTATTTCAGTATTATGCTTTTGTCATTTTCTAATATGATAACCTCGTAATGGTTCATTGAAGTGTGTGTTTGCAGCTACAGGAACAGGTACACGATTTCACCCGCACATTTCTGGCACCCACCATGGGGCTTGAATGTCATTTTAAGCCAAAGATTACCCAAATCTCTTTTGAGCCAAATCTGACTGCACCATCACATTCAGAACATCATTTCAGTTGAAAACGAGTATAAACTCGCCCATATCTGGCGAAAGTCAAATCTGTAGCAAATTTTTTTTACCCAAGCAGGCCATGTGACCCGTTGCACAGAAATCAAGGTAGATTTTAGATTTTTCTACACGCAGCCCAATGCAAATTTAAAAAAAAAAAACTAAAAAAACTAAATAAATAAATCTAATTTTTTTTACTGTGTTAAATTTGACAGTCATCAAACCATCATTTTGAATGGCCTTCAGTGACAGCCATGAAACCATCAAATTTAAGCTTGCAAGTTGATGACATCAGCAGGGTTTGAAAAATATTTAGCCTTCACCATTGATCTTTTTGAATTTGTTGTCTAACTTTAAACGATCATATCTTGCTCATTTTAGGTCCAAATTGAGTGCAATCTTTTTTTATTTTGGGTAGAATTATCTGAAAATTTTTGGGTTTTTATTAGTTTCTAGATTTTAGTCATAGAGTTATCATAAATTGTAGGTTTTCATCACTGTACCTGTCTAATCCTCTATTTTTCAGCTTCCAAAGCCTCGTACGGGCTCATATGGTAACATTTTTTATGCATTTTTTTTTGAAAGTGCGTGATTTTTTATCTAATTTCTGAATATGCAATTAGATTTATGATTTTTTTATTTTTTTAATGCTGACAAGTTTTGGGCTTTGTTGTTCTTTGACTTATCTTGTTGATTACAACCTAACAGTGGTTTGCAGGATGTTTGAAAATAAGACTAAAAACACAAACTACTAACGAATCATCTTGTAGGTTGCCTTGATTGATAGCATGCTAAACATTGTGCTTGCATTTTGTTTTGTTTTATTAAAATAGGAACCCACATGCAAGAATTCTAAAATGAACTTCTATTTGGTATTTTTAGGAATGACAATGATGTCAGGAAACTATGTTCTCGCCCTTTTGGGATGATCAAAAATCCAAAAACATTATTGTCATTTTCTTATGTGTTTGAAGTGTCTTTTAGATTGTAATCCTAAGAATTATATGAATGTATCCTCTCCCCTTGCCTTTGTGGATCTTGGGTGTAAGAGAAACTCATATAATTATTTTAGTGTGGCTACCTCCCAAGTGCTTTAATAGAGCTAGTGAGAGTGGATTGCCCAACCGATAATAGGCTAAAGCCAAGCCCTTCCAAACGGATATATAAAAAATGTCATTATGATTAATCTCACAGTGAACAGGTGTCGATTTCTCTATGCTGACAAAAGATCTCCCTCAGTACCCTCATGATGCGTAAAAACCTACAGAATGTAACTTATTTAGGTTGGGAGGCCTCCTTAACAGAGCTAATCTACCACATGTATAGCTTCCTAAATGGATGCCTTGACTACAAAATTTGTTTTAGTGACCAAAAACCCTTTATCTGTTGGTGCGGAAGGTCAGAGACCAACTAAGACCTCCCACATTTTCATGGCTCTTAGTAGAGACAACAGTCCTTTGGGAAGTGATTCCCTTTGGATTTAAAGCTTGGTGTGCCTGAGAAGTGAGTGCACTGTAAGGAGGAGCCCGTACCTCCAAGCTTCTAAGTTGTCTACTTTGAGTAGGTGTGGTTGAACTTCGGTTCAAGTGGGAATTCAACAGATATTGCCCTGGCTTACCTAGGATTATGGTATGTCTATTATTTTTTCTATACAGCAAACAATCTCCATGATGTGTTTTGCATGAGTGTTTACTGAAACAACAACAACAATCAAACGATCTAGAAAACTATAAACTTTGGATATTTTCCTATCTTGTCTTGTCTGAAACTTCAACAATCTGTTGAAACTCTGCCATAACTTTGTCAAAACTCTGTCGAAACTCTGTCAAATTTGTTTCAAAAACTTGTCGAAACTTGGTCTTTCGTCAGTCTATCCTACTACATTTAGTCTAATCTAAAATTTGTGCTATCATAACGCTTCTGCTAGTTCACATGCAACTGTAATCTATTGTTAGTCCAACCTATTTCTATCTTTAAATCTGATGTTGTTACACTTGTCCAATTGACTGAGTCCTTTGTTCAATCTTATCATCTTGGTCTGTGTTGTCCTTGTTCTGAGTTGTGAGAGCAGGTTCATTAACCTTGACTCAAGATCAGAGTCTTTTGCTATCTCCTTCTCAGTTGGATGTTTATCTCTTGGTCTCTTTGGTCTTGGACTTGGATAACACTTTAGATATCACCACAGTGCCGGTCAAGTGAATCAACTTATTTATGCCTATGTGAACTAGAAGTCATTTTAAGGAACTCTGGAAATCTATCACCTTGCTGTCCAATTATGTATTCTATTGTGAAGGTTTTGTCCATATATTCACAAATCCATGCTTTCATCAACATCATCAGTAGTCTGTCTTTGACTGTAATTTGTTGACAATCTAACTCGTTGTTGTTTCAAAATCTAATTTTGTTGTGCTAGTCCAAGTGACTTGTTATCTTATCATCTTTGTCTGTGTTTTCCTTATCCTGAGTTGTGAGAGCAAGTTTGTTAACCTTGACTCAAGAGCGGAGTCATTGCTTCTCTCTCTCAGTTGGAATTTATATCCTTTGTCCTTGGGTCTTGGACTTAATCAACACTTTAGATATCACTTCAGCACCTGACAGTCAATCAATTGATTCGTCATACCTTCTCTTCAATCTTCTATGCAAGTGCATCAAGACAATCTTACAATGTCTAAAAGAAAATGGGCTAAACCTTATGGTCCTAACAACGTGCAAGAAGAGATTCTTATGGCAGCTTTATCAAAACAACTTCAAACTATGCAATCTGAAATCCAAGAATTAAAGGGGGAAAAGGATACACAATCCAACAAATCCTCATCAAGCTCAATCTATCCTTTTCTATTTGATCATTATCAAGCAAGTAGCTCCAAAGCCCTAAAAGATGTTGAAAACACCATGAAGTCTTCCTCCAAAGGGATTAGTAACATCATGAAAGAAAAACCTTGGATTAAATGCATAAGAGACTTCACTCCTTTGGGGCAATCTTATGAATCTACATTGAAAGAACTTCTTGAGAATGACCTCATCACATTGCCTCAAGCCACATCACATGGATTGAAATTATTAAGTAACTATTGTGCATATCATCGACACAATGAGCATAAAACTTCATCTTGCATGGAGTTGAAACATAAAATCCAAGATCTCATAGATGATGGCATAATCAAAGTGGAGAATGCTAACGAATCATCTAGTGAAGATAATAATCTCAAACACGATCAATATTAGGAATCCATGTCTAGCAACAGTTCCCATATCACATATGCTTCCTCCGCCATTCCTCCATCTCCTAAAGCTTCATCATTTGTATCAAAGATTGAGCCTAATGATGACTATGTCTACCCTCAAGGACTACCTCTAGAAGAGATCCAAGCTAATCCATGTACGGTTGAAAGTCCTTCTCAGGCTTTAAAAATCATCTCCCCAAAGCTTCCATGTGCTTCAATGCTTATCATCCATATTCCAAATGACTGTCCATCAGTGTGTCAAGAATCCCATAAGGAGATGAAAACTCCTACCTCATCCTTAGAAGTGGCTCCATGTCAAGAGGATATCCACAATGTGAAGAAACATATATCAGTAATGATCAATATCAAGACACCATCCTTCTTTATCCAACAGTTGACCAAATTCACATACCTCAAGAGTCCCATGATGATTCTATCATCCCCTTCCATTTCTTCCTAGAAGAAGCTCTTACATCTCCTATTTCTTATCCATCTCCCAAGCAAGATCAAGATATCCTTTCCACCATCTCTAATGGGATTATTGAAAATCAAGAGAAAGGTACCCTTTATACACCATCTAAAGTTCCTTGTCAAGATTAGAGCATCTCATCATCTCCTTATCATGCTCCTCCATATCCACCTCAAGAAACCATCATTCCTCCAAATCCCTTGCAGAAAAATAAATCCCCTGAAGCTTCAACTGCTCCTATCGAAATTGCTCCTATCAAAGATACTCATGAACCCATTGATATAAAGGTGAATTCAAAAGAGAAGAGCCTTGGTCATGCAACTCACTCTAAATATGTTGAAATCCCTTCCACACCTTATCTTCCTCCATTCAAATTTAAGCATCATCCTTCACTATCCTCCAAATCCATCCTTGGTCCTTCTATTCCAAGGCTAAAACCTTCAAACCTTCCATCTATATTGGGTCCTTATATCCCTCCATCCAACATGCCTATCACTACTAGTTTTTCATCCACTTACCCTATCCCCTATCGAGATCAAAAAATACATACATCCTTGAAATCTCTCTATCAACCCATCCATATGAACTAGTCATATCAGCCCTATCCATCCACAATTCCCAAGACTTTTGGAAGCAATTTGGATGTGCAACAAAGAAATCAGAAATACAAGAATCCATGTACATATGAAGATCACTATGTCCAATCTAATCGACATTGACTACAAAGAAAAAGGAAATATTTAAGAGACCCCAAGGGTCCATTGAGTAAAGAATAAAATAAAAGAAAATATGGGTTCCTAAATCCATCATGGAAGAATTGTATTCTAAATCTACGCAAAGATTAAAATCAAAGAAAATATGGGTTCCTAAATCCATCATGGAAGAATTGTGTTCTAAATCATCCAAAGTAAAGGAAAATCAAAAGCTATGTGGATTCCCAAGTCTCTTCTAAAGGACTTGGATACAAAAAGAAAATTAAAAGTTATGTGGATTCCCAAGTCTCTTCTAAAGGACTTGGATACAAAAAGAAAATTAAAAGTTATGTGGATTCCCAAGTCTCTTAAAAGGCTTGAACAAAAAGGAAAAGTCAGAGTTGGCATCCAAGCTTCCAAAGTCTTCCACTTCATCTCCATCTAAACATCTCCCATCTTCTAACTCTATTTTGGGTCCTCATGTCCAAAAATACATTACCTTGAATACTTCACCCCCTTCTCCATCCATCTTGGGTCCTCATGTACCAAGATCCATATCCACTTATACATCAAAACCTCAAGCTATTCCATCCACTTTTCCTCCATCCGTCCACTACCCTTCAAGGGGTGTGTCAATGTTGATCTTATCACCATTTCCATCTACCTCTACACAAACCTTTCAATACCCTATCCAATATCCTTCACCTACCACCTACCCATCCATCCCATATCCTTCCATTCCTCTTATCCAATCCATCACATAAATCCTTGGCTACCATATCCCTTATCCTCCATTTCATTCCCTTTCATCACCCTATCAACATCTTTAAGCATACTTTTAGGGGCCTTGGCCTATCATAGCATATCTTTCAAAGGAGCACTATCTAAAGAGAAAGAAGCTTAAGTTCCTCCATAAAATCAAAATTACAAAAAAAAAAAAAATGTGTCTTGGTGAAAACCTGGTAAACAGGCACCTTGGTAGCAAAATTAAAGAGAAATCAATCCGTCCTATGGTGAAAACCACTTCTTGTGGCACCTTGGATAAGTACCATGATGAAAACCTGGCAAACAAGCATCATGCGTAATTCCTCCTACTTGCACTCTTCACTTCGGGGAAAGTTCCTTCCATGTCATCCTAACCACCATATCTTACATCCAGCTAGCACATGAGGATCCATGTTCTTCTTGTGATCTTGACAAGGCCGAGCCTATCCATGAACACATGTAACCTGACATTCATTATCCTTTCCATTAGCCTATTCACTTTCTCTCATGAACGATACCCTATCATGATCTTTCTTATCCCAAGCCTATCCTCCCTATCTCTGAACATCCTTTGCACTAATTCCAAAACATTCACCTATACCTCCATCACCCCTTATCCCTATTGCACTATCATAGCTATGTCCTATCCTATTGACCCCTTTGTCTTGATCAAAATGAAGAACGAAAAATGCAAAATAGTTTCTTAGAAACTTCTTGACATGTCCACTCTTTTGGACTACATGCTTTTCATGACATCAGGTAATTATCATATATGTTATCCAGCACTGCTTCATGAGCCTACATTTCTATATTATTTTTTCCCTAGCTTGCGTAATTCTTGAGGAGACTATCTTTGAGGGTTGCATTCACCCTCTTCATCTACCATTGTCTGTTTGCCTCATCAATCAACTTTATAATCCATCTGTAATGTCCTCCACCTTGCTAGACATTGGGGGAAAATCAATGTGATCTTGCTTGAGAATGAACACTTTAGTTCTTCTGAGAACCCTCCTGGCTTGAAACCGATCCAGAGTCATAACCTAGGGGCAATCAAATCAGATTTTCCCTCGTAGTGTGAGTCAAGTCAGTCATTGTCATTTGCTAGCAAGGGAATGGGTCCCCAAATTTGATCACATCTTTGGTTTACACTAGAGTCATTAATCTTTTCATTTCTGAAGGACAACTCGCTACTGACACAAGTAGGTTTTTCTCAACACCACAATCAACAGTGTTTCAAAACACTATCTTTGGATACATCTGTGTTTCTCAACACACATTAGATATCGCAAAAATAAAAAATAGATCGATAGCAATCAAACACATCGCACTCACAAGCATGACAATGTTTCTCAACACCTCATACATATACACATCCAAAAACTTTGAAACTAGCTAAAGTATGCCGAACTATTTGTATGTTGTCTGTTTTCATTGAATTTTCATCAATCTTTTCTTTGTCTACTGCTTGTTGGTGTGGTCCCGATGATCCAACAATGTCAAATAAATAGGGTGTATGTGATAAGATCTCCTAGATTAAGGTGGAAAATCCTCACATCCCTCGATCCTATTTATTTATACGCCAAGGTGAGGTCGAAACTATCTCCTTGACTGTTATTGCTCTATTTGTTTACACAAGATCACACTCATGGTTATCTTGGATTTGAATGCCTTGATACTAGGGTACTCTTGCAACATCAACTGGAAAGAATGTTTAGGTCATCTCATCTTTTGTGCCTCGATGCTTACGTTAGTTTCCCATATCTTTTTTGATGAAATTCATATTCATATTCTTATGGTCGCGGTGGCACCAGTAAGGATCGTATCGACTCTGATGCTCTAAAAAATGCTCAATGATGAAAATTTTCAACGCTAAAGCTTTAGTGACTACACCTTAGCTTACATTCATGTTAGTCTTGCATCTACATCTGCATCTGCATAGTGTTGAAATCTGAATAATATCGATATCTATCTCCAATGTGAAGGATCTGAGGTTCTTATCGATCACTCTTCTCATTCTCAAGTTGTTAGTTAGGCATAAACATGACACCCCTTGCTAAATCAACTGTCCTGATTCTATTTTTAGGATCAAAATCAAAATCTACAGCTGACTACTTGCACAACCAATGGAAATCTCTCATGCTTTTCTTCTAATCAATCCATGTATCTTACTTTTGGTCAATATCGGTCAAACAAAACCTCTCATCAAGTACATCTTTTGACCTAACCATGTGGGACCTATTTCTAATTAGATCAACTTCTTCTTGCATCATGTTATTAATCGAATTGCTTCTCTTCACTGGGGCACCTAGCCATATTTGAATTTCTCTCCCGAGGGGGCAGGATCAGGACATCAACATTCCAGTGATCACATCCTCAATCAAAACCCCATCTCTTGGGGCATCTCAGATTCATCGCATCAAATCAAGTTGAAATCATCTTAAATCAAAGGCAACCTAATCAATGGTCTTATACAATGGTGAATAGACTCGAAACCAGACAAGATCGGTCTTATACAGGCGATTAATTATTGAAACCAGATACATTGATCAAATTGGCTTCATCACTTCAAATCAAGTCTTGCTTGCTAAGAAAATCTGTTAATGATAATCAATTTCATCGCTTCAAATCAAACTGGTTATTCATCCAAACCAATCAAAAGGTTCAAGAGTTCCTCACAGATATTCAGTTTCACCACTTCAAATCAAACTAAGCATTCTATTTATATTTTTTGATCGATCCTCGTCCAATCAAGCTCGGAGTCAGTCTTCTTCTTCAAAAGAATGGTTTCATCACTTCAAATCAAACTATTCTGGGTCTTCTCGCTAACAGGTCTTTGAATCAATGCGATGATCTCACATCAATTCAAAGAGGGGCAAATGTAATGACCTAAAAATGGTCATATAAACCCTAGACCCCCAATCTCAAAAATTAATCAATAAACCCTAATCTTGATTATTCTAGGTCCTAAATCAAACAGGAAATTTATCAAATTTGAACTGATCTGACCTAAACCCTAGGTCCTAATCAATCATTGTACTTGATTAATTAATTAATAAATTCCCAAAATCATAATACATTGGCAAATAAACCTTATCTTATTTATTTAATTTATATTCTAATATATTACTTAAATAAAATTACTTAATTGTCAATAAAATTCAAAAAGGAATTAAATTAATTAATAAAAACAAAATATGCATTTAAAATCAATTAAATCTTTGAAAATGCATATGATGTTATCAACTATTCTTTTTAATTAAAATATGCATTTAAATCAATTAAATCTTTAAAAATGCATATGATGTCATCAACTGATTTTTGGAAATAAATCTATTTTATTCAATTGATTTAATCTTATATTTTCTCAATTTGAAATAAATCTGTTTTATTCAATTGATTTAATATTATCTTTTCTCATTTTGGAAACAAATCTGTTTTATTCAGTTAAATTAATCCTATCTATTTATCATTTTGGGAATAAAGTTGTTAACTAAAAATGATTTTTGGAAGTTTCCAAAAAGACTGAATCTTTCAACCAATCAAATTGCTTGCACATGGATTGTGCTTCCTCAAATTGAATCTGAGCCACTTATTTCCTTCAATCTCAACCGTCAATTTTGGGAGAGATTTTCTATAAAAGAGAGCTTCATTTCCTTCACAAAGGAACCCAGTTTTAGCTATCATTATTATACTATTTTTGGCATTCAAGCATTCAAGCATCTTGCATTCTTAGTTTCAATTACTTAGATTTGTTAGTTGTTTTTAGTTGGATGCAAACTTCATAATCTAGAGCATTTTTAATTTGGGCTTTGAAAAGAATAAAAACATTTGCATATCATTTAGAATAATATCATTTTAGCTATTGCAAATCTTTCGTTTAGAACAGGTGTAGTCACTGTTTCTTGCAATGACCTGAGAGAAAGATTCAAACTCCTACCTACTAGAAGGAAATGAGCTGATGTTGGTTAGCCTTGGGCATTTCAGTATTATGCTTTTGTCATTTTCTAATATGCTAACCTCGTAATGGTTCATTTGAAGTGTGTGTTTGCAGCTGCAAGAATAGGTACATGATTTCACATGCACAACTGCCACAACATAGAGATAACCCTTCACCTTAAACCATCAGCTACATTGAACAAACTCGCTAACTCTCAACTTGATACATTGACTTCCCACTTACCTCACGACCACTACTCATCTCCATCTCTCTAGCATTTCATGCTACATATTTTATCTTCCGCAAGCTAGCAACTATTATCAATCTCTAACTCTTTAGTCATTATCACCAACCACATCAAATAGCTATGACTTGGCGACTAACCGCCAACCAACCATGTGACCTGGAAACCACTTTCATCTCCAACTCTTGACTTAATTTACTAATCATTTGTTAAAATCACAAGATGGAGACTACATTCTATAACTTCCATCCACCTCTTTCATGCACCACGTGTCATAATCTAATTCTCTAACTCCCACATCATTGCTTGTGTCAACCCTAGATTCATTGCTACACGGATGTGGGCCAACAAAAGTGGCCACTTCATCCCTCTAGTTTTCCACCAACTAAAAATCTATTATGTGTGCACGCCAACCAAGGCCTTTGTCTTGGTCACAATGAGATACATGGGCCAACACATATAAACCATAATTAGATCCCCAACATATTGAATGTTGGATATATCCCCATTTGTTCTTCTCTATTTTATTAAGAAATTGATGCATCTAGGAAAGACAATGTTTGCATTACTTGTTGACTGGACTTTATACCACTTGATACTTTGGCTCAATACCCCTAAAATCCCATTGTATTCATAGGTAGCGAGGGCGGTGTGTGCATAAATGTTTTCACACTTCTATGAATCATTCCATTCAAGATTGCTCAAGAATGAGGCCTCAAATATCGGTCCATAGCTCTCTAGTCATGGATGTGTAAAAATGTAAAATGAAGGCCCTCAGATTGACCTAGTTGTGTCTATTGCAAATACACCATGAAATGAGAGAT
>MU224540.1:2624608-2669970 GCA_018584345.1 Thuja plicata | reverse complement strand
TTAATTAAATAAGAGGAATTTAATTTAATTAAAAGAGAGATTAAATCTTTTAATTAGATAAAAATGATCAAACCTTAGGAAATATTGAAATAATTGAATAATTGAATTAATTACAATTTGATCAAGGGAAATTGATTTGAATTGAAAATGTTCCAAAGCATTGATTCAGAAATTTGATAAATTGATAAAATAATAAATGGGGCCCAAAGTCTAGGCAACCATTTTAGGGTGCATACAGGCGGTAGTAATCATAGTGTATTTTTATGTTACACTTCTCCCTTGTGTATCGATGAATTCCCATTATACTAAGATCGAGCCATCTATCTTGGTACAGAGAGATCAGAAATTGGCAAAGACTATAAAATCTAGCTTTACATGTGCCAACTGAAATCACATGAATGTTCATAAAGACTTTTGACCCAATCCATTTTGTGCAGTATCTACAAGACCCAAATTCAATTATAATAGAGACCGCATCTAGTCCATGTACCCATGATTTATTTCATCCTTCCCACATTAACTATGTCAATGGGAAGAAATGACAATGAAGGTGCAACTGGTGAAAAATGGCTCCATAGTAGCCATATGGATATGAACATTTAGCAAACCCCTAAAATTGTGTATGTCAAAAACCAATCAGAACTAACCTCGGGGAGCTGAAAATCGAAACATATTTTGTTTTATAAGAGTTCAACATATTCCCCAAATGACTTTTCATAAAATTCAATGGGCATCAAAATGTTAGCCCTCAAGATGGGCTACTTAGAATAACTTTCAATATTGCACATGTATGTCTTAGCAGATTTTTTTATGGCTACCTAAAATTTGAGGGTGCCAACAATGGGTCTTGTTGGGGACGCATGCCCCTTGTGGGCGTGGGGAGATTTCAAATATCTGGAGGAGTAGAATAGGTGTCGTCTAACTTCATTTGGTTCCTTATTCACTTACTTGAAATTTAGGTTTATTCTTCAGTCGGTAGCCTAGGCCACCAAAAATGTAGAACCAACACTTTCCTCTATCATATATTTGATTCTCATCACTCAACATTATGATCAAACTGAAAAATTTGTTGGGTAGCATTTGACCATGCATATCATAACTGACATCTTTCACCCATTTAGCATATTAAACATTGTCACAATTCTTAGAATTTATTGGTATCCTAAAACCATGCTTAAAAATATCATTTAGATGCACTAAGAATGAAAAACATTTCTGTTCAACCTTGTAACCAAAATCATTAGACCATACTTCATGGGCAGCTTGCATCTCAGAAAGAAAATCATCACACTCATCTTTTTGGACATCATGCAAACTTTCAGGAAATTTTTTATGCACATATACATAAGATTCAGTTCCATAATTTATATCTAATATATACAACCTCTGAAATGAATACTCATAAAGACTTAGAAATGTTTGATCTTGTAGGTTATTATTGCAAAATTTTTGAATCTGGTCATTACTATTATGAACCCCATAAGCATTTGTAATCTTAGACACGATCTTCTTCTCATGAGTCACTTCAATGATAGGAATCAGAGGAAAACATAATTCCCTCATAAACATCAATGTATCCTTCATCATTCTGAAAACTATGTTCAAATTTACATGTATTGTGTTGACCATAATAAAATTCAACATTATACTCATATGTGAAATTATCATAGAGCCACTATTATTATAGTTAATCTTCCCTTGGTTGTATTTATTTAATTGAGGATAAACCAAGGTATCCTACATTTATTTCATTAGGAGATTTCTATGGAATCCCTATATGTATTTTTTCCTCTAGTCCAAGTGGGAGGACACGTAATTTCTTGTAAGTCCTTTATTAAGCAAATTATCTTATCCTCCTTAAGAGGATGTTGACATTTTTCACACACCTATTATGGATGTTGGAATTCATAGATTGGTGAGTTACTTAGTAACTTCTCTCTTAATCTCTATTTAAGAGATTATCCTCTCTCTCATTATAACTCTATGAAGTTACTTTAAATGAGACTCTCTCTCTCTCTCTCTCTCTCTCTCTCTCTCTCTCTCTCTCTCTCTCTCTCTCTCTCTCTCATAATATCACAAGGGGTTTTTATTTTCTTTTCCCCTTTCAAAAATTCTTGTCTCCTTGTCTTGGCTCTTTAGGTGTATGATCCTAGTTTTGCATTTCTCATGGTAACAATCTTCTCATCTAATAACTCTTTTGGATTATTATTTATTTCCTTTCCCTTCTTATTTTTCCTTTCATGATATCAGAGCTTGGGTTACTAATCCCTGTGTGAGTGAAAGTTGTTTAAGGTTACCATTTTGTGGAGCACACCTTGTTTTGGAGACTTTTTGGAGAGAGAGAGAGAGAGAGAGAGAGAGAGGCTTGTGTTTCATTTGCTAACTTTTTTGTTTGCAGGGTTTTGCAATATCTATTTTTTTCTCTCTAACCGTCTTTGGAAGGCTTGCTGCTAGAGATTTTACTGCATTTCTTACAAAAAAAATTTAAAACTCCTAACCTTAGTCGCGAAACCACAAGGTTGAAGTTTTTTTTATCTCACATTTGTTTGCAGGGTTTCACTAATCAATATTTATCAATTTTCATCTACAGGTTTATATTGTGTTTGTTTTATAGGCTTATCTTCATCATACTTTTTTTTAAATATATGTATTTATTAGCTTGACTGCAGATTTTTTTCATATTCATTGACTTGTCTTTCATTTCCAATCTGCCTTCATCTTCTGCCCTATGCATTCTCCTTAGCTTCTAGCAAGTGTGTGTTTCTTTGCACTCCATATCATAGCTCTTTTTCAACCTTTCTATTGCTCCATTCTACATACCTTTTTCTGCTCTCATTCCTACACAGCTCTTGAACGCTCCACCCAAAATTCATTTTTATTCTACTTTTGCATCATATGTAATGCTTTGAAGGGAAATCAAACTAAGTTTATTCTTCACCTTAAATCATTGTTCTGCCCTCCCATGTCTGGATGTTTCTCCTTCTTGCTTCTCTACAGTTGAATGCAACACTCCCACTACTCCCACCCATCTCTATTGGTCTGCAACCAGTAATAACAATACTATAGATCTCGTTGGCTTTTATTTGTGCTCCAATTGGTCTACAAATCCTTATCTATAACTTATTGAATCATTAATTTCAATCTATATTTTTTTTCCTTTATCTTCTTAGAATTTTTTGTGATATGCTTGTCATCTTCCTGTGTTTGGGTGATGCTTCACCTTGTATTAGGTTCAATTTTTTGTATTTCTCTATCATCGCTTTTGCTAGGAGTTGAGCATTTTTTTTCACAATCTTTACCAGCGTTCTTTCTTCCTATCACTACTTCAAATAAAAAAGTTTTCTTCCCAACGTAATTGCCCCCAGCCGCTCCCAGACTATTTTTCCCATCTTGCCAAGCTCACAACATTTTATCTTACTTTGACTCTCATTAAGTTTCTTTATAATTTGACTCATTTTAATATAGTTTAATTGCTTATTTTATTTTAATAATTTTTCCATTAGCTAAACTAAATTGGTTGTTTCACAGTACAATCAAATTACTTAAAAATATTAAATAAAAAAAATTTTAAAATAGTTTAATTAAATTTTTTTTTCAATAGTTTAATTATATAGTTTTCATTTATTTAATCAATTTTTTAAAATAATTTAAATCAATTCTTTCAATATAGTTTTTTTTTCAAAAAAGAGTTATAAATCAAGTTTTTATAGCTTCTATATGTTTTAAATATCGTTTCAATAATTTAATAAGAATTTTAATTTCATTGTAGAATTAATTTTCAAAATTTAATAAATTTTTTTTAATGTTTATTTAAACTATTCAAAACTTTATTAACATTACGTTAAATTACATTTTATAATTCTTTAACATTAACTTATCACTGTTTCTTCATTGTTATTGTTTAATCATAACATTTATATTCATTATTTTTACATTGTTTTACAATCATGTCTACCTTAATTCATGAAATTAAGCTAAATAATACTAACTATCATGCTTGGAAAGCACAAATTACCTTTATTTTTCATTTCAAACACATGTTAGATGTTGTTATGAATCCTTCTTCTGCTCCTTCTACCACTACTGCTCAAGCTGACATTGATGCTTGGAGTGTTAAAAATGAGGAATCACTTGGCGTAATTGGAATTTCCTTAAGTCCCAAATGATATGTTTTGATTGCTAATTGTACTGAAGCACATGCAACTTGGACTATTTTGAAAAGCACCTGTGATAGTCTTAATGAATCAAGAAAGATTCAACTCCAAGATCAATTGGAGGATCTCAGGTATACATAATTTAAATCTATGGATGATTTTTTGCTCAAATTAGATTCTGTTAGAAGTCAATTGTATGGTTTAGGAATAACTTTAACTGATATTCATTTAATTCATATCATTTTAAAGAAATTTCTTCCTAGATAATTTCAACTGTTTATTACTGATTCAGGATCATCTTGGGATCTAAGCAATCTTGCATCAACCAAAAATATTTTATTTCAGTTGTTAGTCTATTTTCTTTAAGTCTGGTGTTTCTGCTGGTGATAGATCTGTACTTGTTCTTTTTGGTTGCGGTCATGGCTATGTGTCTATGGTTTTGTGTTGGATCATTTTATATGATCATGCCTCTTTTGGATTCATCACGTGAGAGTTATTGCATTTTATTTGTGGGACTATATCATTCTTCAAGTTACCGATCAAAGGTTGGGTTTTTGATATTTTTTCTAATCTTCTAGTTATTTTTTATGAGTGTGATCATGTCATCTTAGTGTTATGTTTTATGTCAACTTCCTTGTATGATCACATCTCTTATTGCTTTTATTGGTGGTGTATCTAGTTGTTTTGGGCCCTAACCTAATTGTTGTAGCACATTTTCATTTTCTTGGAAAATGTGATCTTTTCTAGACTGACCAATAATTGTAATTGTTATTTAAGCTTATGGACTTGTTCCTATGGAATGGGAGAGTTTTCATAAGAATATCTAACGCAACTTGGCTAGGGATTGTAAGATATTTATGATCCAATCAGGAATGTATGTCTGGCATGTGAGACTGCATGTTGCAGATATGTTGTAATTGATTCATCGATCATAATCAAAGGTTGATCTCTCATTTTTGCATTATTGGCTTATTGTTCTTGTTATTTCCATTATTTTGTGTTGGATACAAGGATCAAACTGATCTTTTGGGGTTTCTCCATCCTTGAGTGCATCAAGTGGTATCAGAGAAAGGATTTTCATCCTTAGGGTTTTCTTGTGAGGTGGTGGTTGAAGGGATCTGACCCACAACGAATATGGATTGCAAAGATGGCCAGGAGAAATGCTAGAGGAGGAGCATGACATGCAGATCCAACTATTTTGGATTTTTTGAGGCAAATATCTATAGGGTTGTAAGTAGTGGAGACAACCTAGAGGAGAGGACAACATATAGAAGATGCAAGTGATGAAGAAGGAGATGAAAAATATAAGAATGAAGCAGTAGAAGGTGATAAATAGGAGGCACAACCTAAGTTGAATCAAGGAGAGGAAAGATTCATTAGGGAATTGACTAATGTTAATCAGAGACTTCATTTCAACCCACCTGATTATCATGGTAACCTAGATGTTGATGAGTTGATAGATTAGATCATAGGGATGGATAAGTATTTTGATCTTGAAGGGACTAATGAAGAAAGGAAGGTGAAGTATTCTTGTACCAAGTTGAAAGGACATGCATCCATATGGTGGGAACATCTGCACACAGATCAAAAAAGGATATGTAAAGACAAGATCAAATTTTGGGATAGGTTGGTGAATAAATTAAAAGGAAAGTTTTTGGATGAAGACTATCAGGTAAGCTTGTTTAGAAAGTTGTAAAACTTGAATCAGGGATATTTAAGTGTTAAGGGTTATACTGAGGATTTCTACAATTTGAACAACATATCTTCTCATGTAGATGATGAAGCTGAACAAGTTTCTCTTTACCTTAATGGTTTGAGGATCTCCATACAAGATGGAGTCAGTCTAGTGTAGATTAGGAGTTTGGAAGAGGCTTACAAGTGGGCCTTGAAAGCTGAAGAGAAGCTAAATAGAAGGCATGAAAAAAGACAAAGAGGTAGAGGTAGATCTACTGCATAGAAGAGTAAACATGAAGTTAAGGACATCAATCAATATAAGACAAATGATAGGAGTTTCTATTAGAATGAAGAGAAATGAAGTAGCGAGAGAAGGAAGTTTAATGACACTTGTTTCAAATGTGGTGAAGTGGGGTATAGAGCCTTTGAATGGAAACAAGGTAACTCTAAGAAGAAATTAGGAAGCAATCAGAGAACAATATTTTCTGATTAAGAGTCCACCGATTCAGTGAACAATAATCAAGAAGAGGAAGGTACAACACTGATGGCTATTAGGATCCTATATTATGGAGAGCAATAGAGGGAGTTTATATAGAAGAAGAATTTGTTTATAACAAGATGTAAGGTGTAGAACAAGGTATGTAATTTTTTCATAGATAGTAGAAGCTTTGATAATCTTTCTTCAGATGAGTTAGTTGACATGAAAATGAACTTGCAAACGATGAAGCATCCTAAACCCTATCTGATTGTGTGGATTCAAGATGAACATAAGGTACTGGTAAGTGAACAATGCCTAGTTAAAATCAACATTGGGAAATATTATGATGAAGTTTTGTGTGATATTATCCTTATGGATGTGTTTCATGTCTTTTTTGGGTAGAGCATAGAAATATTATAGGAAATCCATACATGATGGTAGGAAGAATATTTATACTATTGTTGCTAATGGGATGAAGAAAAATTTTCTACCCTTAGAGGAACCTCTTAAGAGTGAAGTATGTACTAGTGCAACAATTTTTTGGTAGATGAAAGGAAATTTTTGGATGTAATGAAGCATAATAATGTGTTTTTTTATTTAGTACCTAAGAAGTATAAGAAGAATATTTTGGTAGAAGAGAATCCTAAGGAAATTTTTATATTGTTAAGTGAGTATGATGACATCATATCTGATAATGTACCTGATCAATTACCATCGATAAGAAGTGTAATCACCTAAAATTGGTCTAGCAAACCTATAGCCCCTAATTTTGATTAATTGGTCTTAATAAAATCAAATAAATTCATAAGATAGACCCTAAACCCTAATTCTAAGAAAACTTAATCAAATTTCCTTACATAATTTTATTCCTAACTTGTTCAATCAAATCATCAATCCTAAAGCCTAAAACACTTAAATTGCATAAAACATTACGATAAATAAAAAGGTCTTAAAGTACCTATTAAATAAAAAAGGAACCCCTTCACACATGTGTGAGCACATTGAAAATCAAATAAAAAAAATAAAAGGGGAAAATACCAATTTTATCTTATTATCCACAAGGTTGAACAATCAAATCACTTGGATCAAGCTCACGTGGATTGAGGGAAGTTGCATATCCATCGTTTCTCATTTCTGTTTGCCTCTTAATCTCAATTGTCCATCTCTTGGAATTTACTATAAAAGGGATAGATCCCTTGCTCAACAAAAAAAAAGGATTTTTGGAGAGTAGAGTTATAATGCTATTTTCATTCTAGGGTTTTATTGTGCATTCATAGCTCTTTCTTTCATAATAGTCTACTTGCATATGAATTTATATTTACTAAGAATTCTAGGGTTTTATTGTGCATTCATAGCTCTTGCTTTCATAATAGTCTACTTGCATATGAATTTATATTTCCATTTCTTAGTAAACTGAAATCTTAGTTTCATTTCATAGTTTAATGGTAGATGCATTTCTCATGTTCTTAGTAGTTTGAATTTCCATTTTAGCTTCATTCTTCATGGTTACTATACATTTATCCTCCTAGATTATGCACTTTCATTTTCAAAGATTTTGCGAGAAAAGCATGCAAGTATATGGATCTTGCTCATCCTTTCATTTGAATCTTCTATTTTGTGGTAGTCAAGTCACTAATTCTCCATGTCCAATCTGATGGGCACTCATGATAATCACACTCACTTCAACTAGGAAGCAATAACCCAATTTCAAGGGCAGATGCAATGCTTGATTCTTGTTTGATGCTAACACATTTTGATGTAATGGTTTATTGAAGTGTTTGGTTGTAGATTTGAAAACACATTTTACCAAAAGCATTTTTGGCGCCCAACATGGGGTGGAAAACTGATTTTTGCCTCATTTTTGTGATTTGTGCACATTATTGATGAAACTATATTCATTGTCGTACTATGTTGGATTCCAGCTCGTATGACAATTTTTCAGATTGCAGTTTGTCGTATGGTGAAACAGGTTCCATTGTATGAGTCTTCTTTCATTTTAAATTTTCATTTGAGCTTATTATATTTTTCATATGACACTTTATGCTAACGTGTTTTGTTGTATGGTAACCTACACTTTTTCGTACAAGTTTCACTGACTGTCTGTTCTGTGTGATTTGTCGTTTCAAGAACAAAGAGTATTTTTAGGGGTCATATTGAACTGATGTTGATCTTCTAACCCCTAGCATGTGTTGAATGATATTTTTTCTCTCTAGTTTTGTAGCTTAACTGATTTTGTTAGAGCATTTTGATGAAGATTCACTTGCCAAAGTATCACTAGCACACTTTTTTTGCAATATTACTAACATTTTTTGTGCTTGTAGGACACTTTGAAAGAAAGAAAAGTTGTGAAACTACTAATGCTTGAATTTATAGGTTGCCTTGTGACTTCATCAACAAAACACAACATGTACTTTCTTAGATGATTTCTTAGGTACCTAGTTTAATTAGGGTATTTCTTGTCTAGGTTAAATTGGACATTAGGGGATTATGCTCTTCTTCTTTTTGAAGAATCAGAAACCCAAATATGTTTGACTAAGCTTAGGAAAAAAATATTTTCATTTGGGTAAATCAAGTGTGTTTGGCATGTTTGGGAGAAACAAAAGGAAATAGGAGCTTATGCTCTTCTCCTCTTTGAGGAATAATAAAAAATCCCAACCTTCCATTTGCTATCCATTTATTTCTTGCATTTACCTTTAGAGGGTCTACCAAGAGAGAAATCTTTCGGGAACAACCCAAGTGGGGAACAAGCAGACTTGGCTACTCTATCCCTCTATAATAAAAGCTTACTTCAATCCAAAGAGAGGGGAGACTTGGCTGTTTTCTATTCCTAATGCCTATTCACATGTACGGCCTAGTTGCCTCAATCTTTCTAAGAAAGACTACATTTGACTAGGTGCTTGTAGGGCCATCTTGGTCTCAATATTGTTTACAAGAGTACAAGGGGAGTACATTCAACTTATATAGGGCTGAGAGGTCTTAATATTTCTTGAGAGACTAAATTTTGGGTTCTTGTAGGGCTATATGCCTTAATTTTTCTTGTGAAACTACAAGGGATAGTCATGAAAAAATGTCCTTACTAGACACTTTTGGAGGTAAGCTACCCGACTTACCTTTACTTGTATTATAATCTTTGGAAAGAGATCGATCCAAGTGGATTAACCCTATCACCTAAATATTTTTACACTCACCATATGTATTCCCAAGGGATTTCTAAAGAATTAATGTGGCATGATTGAGCCTATGCAATTTGAGCATTGAGTCTCTTTTCAAAACCCACAGTGTGCATAGTCCTAGAAAAAGCTAACATCACTTTGTGTGAGGCAAAGTAATATTAAGCATGGGAAAATATTTTGACACTAAGCCAAATTTACTCTAGGGATAGAAAGTGTTTGATAATCTCATGTTTGTGTTTCATGTGTTTGAATCACTTGAAACTTGATGCCTCCAGCAACAAAAACACTCTTGACAACACAACACACCTTCAAAAATTGACATTTGAGAAAACATGATATGATTTTGTCCAAAAACAAGTGGCAAATTGTCCTGGGTTATTTTGCCATTTTTTGTCCTTAGAATTGTCATACAACTAAACTCATTGGGGACAGCAAATCATATGGGGATCATGAAATTGTCATATGGGAACAAGTATATTTTCGTATGGGATCTCAGTCAAAATAGCTTAATCTTTGGTATCTTTGCAATCCATCCATTAAGTTAATTATATAATATTATCACAGCAGTTTTCAATTCTTCACCATGTGACCTAGCTTACCATCATCTCTCATCTTAGTTTCTCACATGGTCTTACATGTCCCACTCTTCTTCATTGAAAATCAATCATAAATCAACTCAGTCACAATTGTTGTCTAATAGGTATTCAAACCTCAAAACATGATACCTTGTACCCCGTTCAGTGAATCTTTTCACCGTCTCTTTTTAAGCTACAGTAAAAAGGATAATTTAGAAGCCTTTGACATTGATACGTCAACCTATTCATTTTTTAATTGTAACCACAATTGTCTTTCATGGTCCAAACTAGAAGTCAAAAAGATGATCTTGATTCCAAGGGAAAAGATACCAACAATCTTACCCCAGGATTATCTTCACATTAAAAGCCAAGAGAAAATCATGAAATTCCACAACCAGATACCTATGTTCCACACTAGTCAGTACCCTTGTTTGATTAATTAACCCTGGTTAAGAAAAACACATCAACAATGTTAGCCTATTATTGGGGATCCCAACATGACCAACAGAGTCACCATACTAGTGTGTCTTCCTCGATTGAAGAACCCACTAAACAAGAAATTTGAAGATTTCAACAAGACAAACATTTCCAAAAGATGATTCACACTCTTCTACAACTGGACAAGGACAAGTACTTTATGCATCTTGCATCTACAGGTGTCAAACTCCCACCTGATTTTGATATTGAGGGACTCAAACAACAAGAAGAAGTGTCCCCCATCAGCATCCTTAATCAACAATTCAAATATATGAGATGTGAACTAAGGGAATTGAAGAAAGAAAAAGAGAAACCTTTTAGCAAGTACTCATTGGAATCTACATTTCCCTTCCCATTTGCCAATAATTTTTACATTCCACCATTCTCCCCTAAGTTTGAAAATTTTAAACATAAATAATACAATGGAGAGGGAAACCCTCAAGATCACGTGAGGGAATTTTGTGCTCTTTGCATGGAATTTATGCATGAAAGGACATACTTGATGTGATTTTTCCCATGAAGCCTTAGTGGATAGGCCTTGGAATGGTTTACAAAACTCTCACCTGGTATCCAAAAATTTGACAAACTTGTGCAAAAATTTATCCAACATTATTCTTACAATATTTTTGAATCTATGCAACACTAAACAACACACCAGCGAACTATTTGTCAAATTTCTTCAAAGATGAAGAAAAATATTCACAAGATATCCTAGACAAATACCTGATTCTGAGGAAATTGACATCTTTATTAACAACTTGGTTCCAAAAATGAACTATGTGACTCAGATGCAAAAAAAAACACTTCCATCAGTGACTTAGTTGATAGTGCCATTAGAATTGAGGAGGTCCTAGTGAAGAAAGGTGAAGTCAATGTGTGTAGAGACACTAAATCTTCCAGCAATGGAAATGATAAGGAAAAAAAAAATAATAGAATAAGACCAAAAATGTGGTCAACGATGGCATAGTTGAATCACCCAACTAAAAACCCAAGGAACCAGTGTTTAATCTCTCTAGTAATATCCAAGTTGTTAAGCTCAATGAAAATACTATGAATTCATCCAAGAATGCCCAAGATGCTCAAAAAGACAAGGCATCATGAATACCAATACCTAAGTGTATTTTCACTCCTCTTAGAGAACCCCTTGAAGACACATTAAAAATTTTTTTTGCTCACAATATTATCACAATACCTGATTCAAGCCTTGGGAACCAACAGTTAAGCCCAAGTGGTGGAACGATAACCACTATTGTGAATACCACAAAAACAAAGGGCATTTGACTAATGTTTGCATGAAATTTAAGCATTTGATACAAGACATGATCAATAATGAGAATATCACAGTTGGTGGACATGGATCAAATGATGATCATAAGGATTTCAAACAGCATTTATCCTCGTACAAAAAAAAATGAGATTCTTTAAAAAACTAAGGAGCTAAGGTGAACCATCACTACACAAGCACTGAAAATATTATTCATGTGCTTGAACTCATTGATCAATCAGTCAATGTCATCATTATCAAAGAAAAGGATGCTGGGTCCACCAATTTTGTTACTCCCAATTAGTCTAAAGTTACTCTTAAGGGGTTAGCATCTTCATCCAAACAAGCTATTGCACCAATGAAAAAACCATTGGCATCCAAGAAAACCTCTTTATCACTCCCAGGTGTGAACTATAACTTGGTTGATCAACTACAATGAACTCCTACTTAGATCTCCATTCTGGAATTGCTTAAGCTATTACTATCACACAAGGAGATTCTTAAGATATCCCTTTTAGAAACTAATATTTCCAAATATCTTAACGTCGATTGGTTTAAGACCATGGTGAATTGTTTAACTTCTCCCCATTACTTATCCTTCTCAGAGGAGGATGATAAAGTGCCTAGTAACTCACATAATTAACCCTTTCATATAGAGGTTCTAATCCACAAACATAGGGTCAAGCATGTTTTGATAGATGGTGGCGCCAGTTTGAACATTTATACTCTTAAGCTTATAATGACAATAGGTTTTTTAGAACATGCTATTCATCCTAGAAGGAAAATCACTATAAAATCATATGATGAGTAAGAAAGATTTCCAAAAGGATTAGTAGTTCTTCCTATTAGAGTGGGGCCAATTGAACGAGATGTCACTTGTCAAGTACTGGCTTTACCTTTGGAATACAACATTCTACTAGGGAGACCATGGATCCTTGAAATTTAGGAAGTCCCTTCTACATACCATCAATGTGTGAAGTTCACACACAATGGAGTGGAGGTCTCTATTTCAACTGATAATACCTACTCTTGCAACACCTTAAAACAATCAGATAGCATGGTTCCCCATAATAAAGAAGCATCTAACAGACAAACCCGTAAAAGTTCTCAGATAGCACTCATGAAGAGATTCATAGAAAAGCTAAAAATAAAGAACACAAGTATGGGGGAATATAAGTTGACTTCTCTATCATCTATGACTAACCTCCCCTCATCCCCTAGATCTTATGGGATGTTGGCATCATCATTTCAACCACTTGGTGGTCAAAAATTGGAAATACATGAAGGGACCGGTATGTTCAAGCCTCATGTTTCTCTCTCAGAGGAAAATGAGGAAAAAGCTATTCTGGAATGGCTTTATAAGGGCGAAGACCAAGACCAAGGTTTCAAGCATGTTGAAATTTTCCTAAATAAATATGGGAAAGGCCATCAACTTGTAAGGAAAATAGGATATAAAGGGAAAGGACCCCTAGAAAAAGGTAAAGGGTTGCTAGAACCCATTCATATTGAATTTTGAAGCTCCACAAAATGGTTTTGGCTTTATCTTCTTTTGGTCTTGTGGTTGGGAGCATTTGGGTAGGTTATCTAGGAGCATAGAGGGAAAGTGGCTTGCAATGGGGCCCAGCTCCCTAAGAGGCTACTAGGGTATCTCATTGTAAGTGACCTAATAAGTGATAAATCTATGAAATTAATTGAGAGAAAATATTAATAAGATAAATATGTGCCTCGCCCATGCCTTGAGTGCTAGTACAGGCTAAGAATGGGAGTGGGAGAAGATGCTTGATCAAGGTCTTGCATCGTTAGAATCCTAGTTTGTATGAAAGGATTACTGAGCCACATAGTGTCACTTGGGGACTAGGGTCTAGAGGGGCTACTAGTGTAACACAAGGGTAGACTTATGTGATGACACTTCCCTATATGTGTTCTAGGTTCCTAAATGAGTATTTGGTACACTTTTTTTGTCTCTTGATCTTTCATACTTTTAACATTGAAATATTCTTGTTACCTTTTTATCTGGTGTACCTTTTCTTTAGTCTTGCTTGTTTGGTTGTTTCCCATGTGTGGGGCTTTTGTTGTCTCCTTAGTACAGTGGGAGTGGACCTTTGGTTCTACAAGGTCGGGTGGTAGTGATTCTTATTACCATTAAGATCCAACGTTCATGACTTTTTCTTGGATGATCCTTCTTGCAGTTGTACCTTCTTGTTCCTCATTGTTGGAGACTTGCTCTTATCTTTCTTATGTTGTATATTTTTTTCAATATACCATTTGTGACATTCTTGGATATTGTATTGTACTTTATATTTGTTTTTATCACATACCCTACAACTTGTGCAGTGGATGTTGGTTCATTGTGTATGCCTTATGGTATTAGTTGTATCTACGTTTCATTTATAAAATGATGTTGTTGATTATTCAGTTGCATTAGATGGATTTTGTTTATTGTTTATTGTATTTATTAGATTAGTTAACTCACGTAATTCTACATCATGGAACCCTCAGGATTCGTAATCTATAAATGAGTTAAATTTATGAGTATGTATTGTCTTATGTTATATTGCTTCCGCGTTGTTACTCATTATCAATTGTAAACTTTAAAAAAAATCATTCTGTAAAATTAGTAACATGTTTAAGGTTAACTTCTCTTGGGTTCCTTGGCTGGGGCATTACACTTGGTATCAGAGCCCAAGTTTCTACACTGGGACCTCTGGGATTTTGTATGCCCACTAGGTATTTAGTTGTTGACCATTATAACTGATAACCTATTGATAAAAATTCACAAGTTGTTTAGTTACCATTGTATGTGATGCATCTTACCTTAGCCATTGTATGTTGTGTTTGGGTACATTCTCTAACGCGTCTAGGATGTTTTATTCTTAGGTGTCATGAAGTAGTTACTCCCTTAACTGTGGTTGACACTAGTCACTTTGTTATGTGTGATGTTTTATGATTCATTATTTATTTTGGTTATTTATGATTCATTTTTAATGTCTGGACTAGTCATCCGATTCTCTTTTCGCTATTTTTTTGTAGCATTGGTCAAACTTGATTTACTGTTGAAATCTCTATAGAGTATTTTATGATTTAATGTTGAAGTTAGTACAATCCCATTTGGGTTTTTCATTTTGAATTTTACGGTGACTATTCCAAATGTTTGATATTGCTAGCTTAGTTTTTTGAAAAGTGGTGTTTTTGTCATGTTCATTATGGACCTCTAATAGTATGTGTAAGGGAGGATATTCCAAAGAATGGTACTAAGGTGTCTTATCATAGTAGGTCAATTGGGTCAAGGACCTAAGTCCCAAATTGAATTATACAGTATATTCATAAGAAAACCTAATTTTAGGGGGGTGTATGTAGTGCCCACCCATAATTTACTTTTCAATATTGATGCTAGAAATTTTTTGTTATGTTCATGATGATTATGCATATGTTAGGATGATTTTATTGACCCCATACTTGCATGTGTATGGTTAGCATATGTGTTTTGTATTGATGTGTGGCGTGTCTATCTTACATTTCTGTATGATATGTCTGATATGGTAGAGGACGGAGACGTAGTTACTTGCATTGCGAGATCCACATGATCGGTTGATTCCTATCATCATCTATTATTTATATTATGAACATACTCGACTTTGTGATGCAGTTTTGTAGGTACCGAGCATCGTCTTCCCTAAATTGTCATGATGAGCATGCCCTATCGCATTATCTCAATGGTAAGAGAGGGGAGATAACTTTTAGGCCTAAATCCTAACATAAGCCCTCATTTGTCCTAAAATAGTGGATAAGTATCTAGTTGAATACCTTCTTTGAATTCATCGAGGTGACGTGAATTCGTGAACCCTTGTTTGAGCATGCTTATGTTGTTGTATCTTTTCTACATTTTGATTTGGTCATATTTCAGTATGCATGCATGAAGGTCAATGTGGTATTTTATCGTGATGTAAGTAAAACAGTAATTAAAGGTTAATTATAAAGATTAAATAATTGACCTAAGAATAATAAAATACTAAATATATAGATATTTAATTAATAGGGATTAATGAAATACCTGTATTTATTGAAAGGTATTTAATTAAAAGTCTAAAGATAAAGTTTGAATATTTAATTAAATATTATGTCTAAATGGAAATTAAAAGGCATATTTAATACAAATAAATTATTAATATGCTAAAAATATTATTCTTAATTAAAAATAATAATCTTGAAAATTGGGTTTTGTGAAGAATTAATTATTTAATTACAAAAAAAAAAAAAAAAAAAAAAAAAAAAAAAAAAAAAAAAAAAAAAAAAAAAAAAAAAAAAAAAAAAAAAAGAAAGAAAAAAAAGAAAAAGAAAAAGATAGACAGAAAGGATATTTATTTATTTATAAAATATATAGATATAATACTTAGTTTGGGAAAAGAAAATAAATAAATAAACAATATTTATTTATTTAATATTAAAAGAAGAAAGAGAAAGGAAATTGTGTATTTCTTTCTTTTAAAAATAAATAGATAAGTAAATTGATTTTATTTTAAAAAAAAATAAGAAGAAAAACAAAGAAAATAATTCTTTTCTTTTTTTAAGGTTAAGTTTTTTTAGGAAGCTATCCTAGAAACCCTAGTTGAATAGTTCTTATTTTATTAGAGTTTTTTGGCCATTTTGAAGGAGAGGAGACAAAAAAAAATTTAGAATAGAAGTTTTAAGAGACAGGTTACAGGTTTTGCATGGGTATGTTCAAGTAAAAGAATATATTTTTAAAGCTTGGGAGTGAAGTCTGCTTCTTCTTCTTCTTCTTCTTCTTAGCAAGTCTACCTGGTGTTTTCAAGGTAGAAGTTTCTGAATCTTTTTGCAGTTTCTATTGGAAAGATTGTTTTCTCCATGCTTGCTTAATTGTGATTTCATTTTGAGTAAAGGTTCTTTTTATTTCTAAAATTTATACAGATGATTAGGGTGTTCATGTGAGTTATGTTTATGGCATGTCTGGTATTCTGTGAGAATTTGTATGGAAACCCTAGGAGAGAATGATTGAAAAAGGATACATTTTTGTTGTATATCCATTAAAGTTTTATCAAATTGTACAAATTTAGTTGCATAAAATTCAGTTGTATGTAGGAATCCTTTATTATGAACTATGTGTATTATAGATACCTATATGTAAGGATATGGGTTTGAAAACATACGTTTTTGGATTAGGGTTGTAAAGAGTTAGGGTGGGGAATAAATTTTGTTTTAGATGTCACTTTAAAAATATAAAGACACTTTAAGATACCCATTTGGGTTTTATCTAACTTATATCAAAATCAAATAGGGTTCCTTTGTACAAAAATGGTCAAATATTGGTTGTTATAACTTGAAATTAGGCCTATTTGAGCTTGATTTTTCAATCGGAGTCTGATGAAAATTCATCCATAAATTTTCTAATTACATAATTAGGAAAATCACTTCGGTGATATTTTAACTAATACTGTTATGAATATATTCCCTGATTATTATGACAATTGAATGGTTCAAAACATAGTTATGGTCTTTTTACCAAACTAGTAACCTTCATTCCCGAACAATGTTGTTACAGAGATTTACTTTTTACACCATTTAAATGAACTTATATTTACAACTAGAAAAAATGAAAAATGTTTGAAATTAAATGATCTTTATTTCTATATAAGTTACAGATCTGTATCACTTCATATGAGAGTATACCATTCAAATTATCGACTGATGTGCAAAGAGGAAGCACACAAAAACTCACTGTTATAAAGTTACAATTGTCAATAAGTCTTATTAGTTGAAAATTAATCATTTTGAAATTTATTAAATAATTAATATGACTAATCTAACAGTTTATAATGTAATTTTAGAGATCATAGAGATTCACTCAAATACCATATATGTTCCATGTGCATACTTTATGTTATTAACTAAGTCATTTATGACTTAAGAGTAATTTAATAAATATAATGATGTTATATAAATGAAGTTAAATAATATGTCAAATGCATGCATTTCTTCTCTCATGTGATCTTGGTGTTGTTAAGTGTCAGTGTGGGTAGGTTGTTACCCTTGGGGAGTTTTATCTTTGGACTTGTACTATCTTATGATTTTGTCTTTTTACTCTTTGGGTTTCATATTGTGGAAAGTTCATAACCTATTTATGTCATGATTGGTTCATGTGATGTCTTGGGTACATATGTGAGAGATGTCAAGTGTTCCTTGAGTCCTTAATCTTTATGTTAATTGACCATAAGAGGTGACAACCAGTATTGTGTTGAGTTATGATTTGTTCACTTGGTCACCTTATTTCTTCTACTATGATTGTTCAATGTTTTGAGTGATGGTATCTATATAGTCATAAAATGGAAGCACTTCCATTGTAGACTGGTTTAGCCTTTTGAGTAAGTGGTTTGGGTTCATGTCAAGCACCTTGAATGGGTCTCTGACTTGGATCTGTATTTTTCCCCCTATTCTGCCCCATTTTCCACTTTTTCCAACCTGTTTCTGAACTTCCAAACTGAAAACTGGGATTTTTTCTTCAGGGTCAAAGTCAAAATTTTTGGGTCAAGGTCGACCTTGACTTTAACCTAGGGTCCAGATTCCAGATTCTCAGGGTTTCTGGATGTCGGGCTTTGGAAAGAGTTAATTCCCACTTCTGGGTCTATTTTTTTGGTCTTCGAAATGACAAATCTTAAAATATATTTAATATAGGTCCTCTTCTAGGGATATAGGTCTAATTGGAATTTAATTCTCCTATGTAGGCCTCTCTAGAAGATTGTGTCCTATATTCATATATAAGGAAGCTTTCTCCTCCCATTTTCTCTAACCATGATCATCAAGTATCAAAGACTTAAGAGGTGAAATCCAAACGTGAAGAAGCAAGATTTGAAGTAAGCCAACTAGCCATTGAAGAATTCATCCATTCTCAAGCATTCAAGCACTTCTTAAGTACTCAATTTGTCAAGAAGATCCATTGGTAGCCATTGAAGGATTCAAGCTCTATGGAGCCCTCTTGTTGAAGATTTCTTCATCCACATTCCTTCAAGCCTCTTCCTATTACAAGATCCATTCAAGATTGGTGTTGAAGATCTACAAGAAATTGATTTGAGACATCCTACAATCTACATTCTATATTTTACATTCTACACCCATTTGGTGCATGCATACTTGTGGATCCACGGATTCGAATCTGCCACAAGGGCCTCTACAAGCAAGGTGAATTTGTTCATTTACTTTGTTTTACTTATGCAATTTCAATTATACTTTGAGGTTAATTCCAAAACTGGGGTTCGACCAAGGAAAACCCCTCCCCCTAACAAAAAAATTCATTTTTATTGCAAGTACAGGTTCAGAACAACGGATCAGAGTGCAGATTCGGATACCCTTTTCATAAACATTTTGGGATCTGGAAACATATTTCCCGTCAGAGACTTTTTAGGTTGATTCTTCCCTAGGTTAGAATTGGAAATTTTGGGTCAATGGTGACATTGACTTGAGGGTCAAAATCAGAACTGTGTCAGAATAGAAAAATATTTCTGTGTTTTGTTCATTTCTGCATTTCTATTCTAGATCTGGTCTCAGATTTTTTAGAAACTGAGTGCAGACCCCCAAAAACAACATTCTTTATATCTGTAACATTTCAAGGTTAGTAATTTCCTCTTTTTCATTTCAATCAAATTTATTAATCTTTCTAGATCTATCACACATTCTTTCCTATAAAAGGGAATTTAAGATCTTCCTCTTTACTCTTATTTCCAAATGATTGATTCATTTATGCATTGATCCTTCCTTTGGGGTTAATCAATTTGGATCTTTCATTTATATATATAAGGATAAGAGAGGAGCATCTTATTTATCCCTACATTTTAAATACATATTTCATATCTTACATATTGGTAAACATACATAAATACCCAATATTATCCAATTTCTTATGTCACATTTTAGATGTTACATTTTGGTGAACTCGTGATAGACAACTCTTTCTTTTTGGTGTTAGATTTACATATTTTATGTTAGATCTTGCATGCATATTAGATTATATTTATTTTATGTTCTTGCATTTACATTTCAAAAATTAAAAATAAAAATCTTGTGTTTCCTATATTAGTTCATTTGCATTACATTGGTGTATGAGCTTTACCACTTCTAGTCCTACTTATAGTATCTCGGTTAGAAGAAGCCGTAGAATTATAGATTCCCTTGATCCAGATTCTTCCTCTCCTTTCCTTAGGATCCCGGATGACAATTTGATCAGTAATGATTCCAATCCTTCTATGGAGCGTAACTCTTCTCACTCATCTCACGATGAGGATGATGCTTTAAGAGTTCCTCCTAAACAAGTGCAAAAACTTTCAACCGAACTTGATAAAATGGGAAATTGGCTTATTCAAGAAAACCATAATCAATATTACATCCAAGATATAGAGGCTCTTAAGAAATTCCTTCATGATAGTGATCAAGGTATTAATCTCTTGCATGGTATCACTCATATTGTGAATTTGAATGTTAAACCTTTAGCTCAAGAGGCTCAAGATCTATGATTTACTCCTCCTATCACTAGTGAGAGACTTCTTCTATTCCTTTACATAGCATCCCTAATTACACTCCTCCTTTGATGACTACATCTCTTCCAATTTCATCTATTCCTCTGAGTGTTCCACCGGTATCTCTACCTACCTCACAAACTTCATATCATAGTGTGCCTTTTACTTATTACAATCCCCTTCCAACTATGGTTCCAATTGTTCCACCAGTTGTGTCTTCCATTCCTTCCACTTCCTAAACTTTTCCTAGTGTTCCTAATATTTCTATGCCACCTATTTCTTCTAATGATTCTACAATTATTAGTTTGGCTCAAACTATGTCATCTTTACAACAACAACTTGCATCCTTAACCCAATCCAAGTTTAGCATTCCTACATGTGACATGGGTAGTACTTTATCATTAGACATTATTCATGCTAATGTCCCTCATCAAGCTGATATGCCCCATCTTGAGAGTTACAATGGTAAAGGCGATCCTGTTACTCATGCTAAAACATTTCAAATCCTTTGTAGTGATTATGCTCATGACCATAGGATTTTAGCTAAGTTGTTTGCTAGGACCTTTCGTGATAAGGCCTTGCAATGGTATTGTTCTTTACCTCCTTATTTTGTTGATTCTTTTCCTAAAATTGCTAATACCGTCATCCAACAATTTCAAAATAACATTGCTTCGCAAGTGTCCTTAACTGATTTAATGTATTATGAACAAAACATTAAGGAAAAATTGACTAATTTTATTGGTAGATTTAAGCATTTGTATGCTCAGATTTCCTATCCTGTTCCTGATATTGATATTCGGCATATGTTTATTTCAAATTTACAAAAGGATATTAGGGATAAGATTTTGCTTACTGAATTTACCTCTTTTCAACAACTTTGTGCACCACTTCATCATTATCAGTTACAAGTGAGTCAATTTGAGAGCAACACTCCAATGGCTCATGTTCCAGTTGATAAGAGTGATGCTGCTCCTAATCCTAATAAGTTTCAGAAACCTAACAACTATATCAAGGTTAATAAATAGATGAATGCAGTCACTGATCAAGTTGTTGTTGCATCCAACAATGCCACTTCTGCATCCACTGCTTTCTGTATGAATCATACGTTTACTCCTCTCTCTGAATATTTACATTCTAGAGTAGGTTGTTAAGTGCTAATATGATTACCTTGCCTCCTATTTGACCTCTTCTCCCTACCACAATGGCATCAAAATCCTTTGATTCTAAAGCTTTTTTCCATTACCATCGCCAAAATGGCCATGATACTAAAAAAATTTATTCTCTAAAGCATAAAGTTCAAGACTTAATCAATTCTAATGCTCTATCTATTGATAATTTTGATGGTAATAGGAACAAATTTGTCTCTCCTCCTAATCAAAATCTGCAAATCTATACGAATCCTTTACCTACACATGATACTAATACCATCGCTCAACCATCTTCTATGAATATTGTTTACAATTCAAAGATGGATGATCTTAATCACATTGTTAATCATGTGGAGTGCATTGTTTCATCTCAACCTAATGTTCAAGATCCTTTGCCTCCACTTCAACTTCAAGTTCCGCCTAAACCTCAGAAACAAACTAAGGATAAACAACCTCAGGAAATCTCAATTACCTTTGATGATTCTAAGACTATTAAGGCTCCCAATGGTCCCCTTTATATTTATGCTAGGATTGCTAAGATACCTATGCGTGGTTGTCTTGTTGATCCCATGTCTTTAATAAATGTCATTACTGAGGAAAACCTTTTTATGAAAAACCTACAACGTGATTGTTATGATCCATATGATGCATGGATCCAAACTTGTAATGGTTTTCTCTATCCTGCACTTGGTTCTATTAACTTTCCTATTGAACTTTATGGCAAAGTTGTAGATACTACCTTCATTGTCATTCCTACTTCTGATCAATTTCAAGTCAAATTTGGTTTTCCTTGGATAACTTTTATGCATGCTATTTCTTCTCCTATTCATAAATGTCTTAAGTTCATTCATCATGGAGAAGTGAAAATGATTAATCATAGTTTGTATCAACCTTCTAGGCCTAGAGATTGTGCTACACTTGATTTATTTTGGCCTTCATTGCCTAATTCATGTCCTCCTCACCCTGACAACCTTTTTCATTAATATCAAGCCTATAAACATCGCAAGATTGTCGAGTTAAGCATGCCTCAGATAGATCTTAACCGTGGTCTTTTTCCCACTCCTTCTATACCTCCTTTATCCATTACAGCTAGATCTATTAATCAATCTCCCAATGTCTCTTCTTAGCCTACTGTTAATCCTATCAATCCTCCTATAGAACCTGTGAAGGAACCAGTTGTCATTCCTCCTAGTTCTCAAAATGTGTCAAACAAAGTGAAGCGTAAAAAATCTACTAATGAACATTGTAAGAAGATTAGAGCTAATGCTAGGGCCCATGCTTCTTTTCTTCAAAATTCTTTACCTTCTTTTGACCAACCTATGCCTGATGTGTTGGAAATAGTTAATATTCATAATGATATTAAGATGAATGACTGTGATGATCCTATTCGCATCTTAGATCCTATTTTAATTAATCTTGATGAAGAAGATACTCTTGATGATCCTATTGATCTTAGTGATGACTATGAGACCATTGAACTTGATACTGATCTACCTCATATGCTTTCAACACAACTGATCAGTACACCTAGTTTTGAACAACGTGATTCTCAAGAGGATCCTTGTTTGGAACTGGCTATTATTCCTACTGTATTAGATATAGTCCCTCTTGTGAGTTTCCCACCTTCCCTAAATGATATAAACCAAGATGGGGAGAGTAGGCGATGCGCCTAATTGGCTTATCCTTCATGGTATTCCTTTCTGTGTTTGCATGTTGTATTGTTCTTCTCCCATAATGTGTTTTCTAAATGTTTGTTACACTCTTTTATACGACCCTTGTTACTTTGTTTGTGCAAGGTGATAAAGGAATCAAACCTATTGTACAATTCCTCTATATGCATCTTTACTCTGCTATATGTTATTTTCATGTTATGTTGTACTTGTGTTATTGTTCGTAAATTTTTTCCTTGTGTAGTCCGCTTGGATCTGCGACATGGTAGCACTGATTCTTTTTGGTCTCCATATTGTGGTCCGAAAAGACTCTGCTTCGTAACTCTTGAGTTTTCTTTCCTCCATTGTGATTGTAGTTCTACTTTCTTTGGGGAATGATGTCAATTTATTTGCAATAATATCATATCTATATATACATGTTATCTTATGATCACACTGACCCCATAGTAGGTAGATCCCTTTTGTGTTATTTTTATGTTTATGTGGTATTTCCCTTGATTTTCTTCGTTTGGGGGCATCTGGTAGTGGAAACATAATCAATATAGTTGTTTATGTTTCTGTTAAAGCCATTACTTCTGTTAAATTTTTAGCAATGAATTTAATGTAGGGGCATATGCTCTACTCAATTTTTTCACACACACACGTTCAAAATATTTTCAAAACCTAAAAATTTCTCCCTTTATGGATTAAAGAATAATCCTTAAAGCATGGATATTTACTTTATAGGATCTCTTGATCCCTCTAGTTTCAATTTACAATGTTTTGATCCCTTAAGGTTAGAAGGTGTCCTTAAGAAAGGATCTCCCTGATGGGTTGACTAGTGAGTAGCCACATTCACTAGGCGGTTCAACTCCATCTTTCCAGATGCACTATTTCCTTGTGTGGTTCACAATGGAACATAAGTTCTAATTGGGCAAGGTAATCACACCCTCTTTATTTTTCTCCTTAACTAGTGATGTCTCTCTTATCATGATCTTATGGTTGATAAAGACTTAAGTCCTTGGGGGCTTGAGGATTCCTTTGTCCCTTTTGATTAAAATAAGATTATATATTCTTTATGATCTCCTTTACCAAGAGTTTGTATTGAGTCCATAATCTTTCTAAAGTGGGCGCTAAATGTGTAGTCATAAAATGGAAGCACTTCCATTGTAAAATGGTTTAGCCTTCTGAGTAAGTGGTTTGGGGTCATGTCAAGCACCTTGAATGGGTATCTGACTTGGATCTGGCTTTTTCCCCCTGTTCTACCCCATTTTCCATTTTTTCCAGTCTATTTCTGAACTTCCAAACTGAAAAATGGGATTTTGGCTTTAGAGGTCAAAGTTGACCTTTTTGGGTAAAGGTTGACCTCGACCTTGAACTAGTTTAGAATTGACCTTTTTCTGACCTAGGGTTCAGATTCTAGATTCTCAAGGTTTCTAGATGTTGGGCTTTGGAAAGAGTTAATTCTCGCTTCTAGGTTGGCTATTTCGGTCTTTGGAATGACAAATCTTAAATTATATTTAATATAGGTCCTCTTCTAGGGGTATAGGTCTAATTGGAGTTTAATTCTCCTATGTAGGCCTCTCTAGAAGAATGTGCCCTAGATTCATATATAAGGAAGCTTTCTCCTCCCATTTTCTCTAACCATGATCATCAATTATCAAAGACTTAAGAGGTGAAATCCAAATGTGAAGAAGCAATATTTGAAGCAAGCCAAGTAGCCATTAAAGAATTCATCCATTCTCAAGCATTCAAGCACTTCTCAAGCACTCAATTCATCAAGAAGATCCATTGGTAGCCATTGAAGGATTCAAGCTCTATGGAGCCCTCTTTTTGAAGATTTCATCATCCACATTCCTCCAAGCGTCTTCCTATTCCAAGATCCATTCAAGATTGGTGTTTAAGATCTACAAGCAATTGATTTGAGACATCCTACGTTCTACACCCATTTGGTGCATGCATACTTGTGGATCCATGGATTTGAATCTGCCATAAGGGCTTCTACAAGAAAGGTGAATTTGTTCATTTACTTTGTTTTACTTATGCAATTTAAATTATACTTTGAGGTTAATCCCAAAATTGGGTTTTGACCAAGGCAAACCCCTCCCCCCAACAAACAAATCCATTTTTCTTGTAGGTACAGATTTGGAACAGTGGATCAGAGTGTAGCTTCGAATACCCTTTTGATCGGCAAACTTTCAGGATCCAAAAACAAATTTTGTGTCACAGAATTTTTAGGTTGATTCTTCCATAGGCCAGAATTGGAAATTCTAGGTCAATGGTGACATTGAATTGAGGGTCAAAATTGGAACTATGTAAGAACAGAAAAATGTTTCTAGGTTTTGTTTGTTTATACATTTCTATTCTAGATCCAGTCTCAAATTTTCCAGAAACTGAGTACAGACCCCCCAAAAAAGAAATCTTTAGATCTATAACATTTCAAGGTTAGTACTTTCCTCTTATTCATTTCAATCAAATTTCTTAATCTTTCTAGATCTATCACACATTCTTTCCTATAAAAGGGAATTTAAGATCTTCCTCTTTACTCTTATTTCCAAATGATTGATTCATTTATGCATTGATCCTTCCTTTGGGGTTAATCAATTTGGATCTTTCATTTATATATCTAAGGATAAGAGAGGAGGATCTTATTTATCCCTACATTTCAAATACATATTTCATATCTTACATATTGGTAAACATATAAATACCCAATATTATCCAATTTCTTATGTTACATTTTAGATGTTACAGTATCTTTTTATTATGATTCACTCCATGTTGGAGAGAGATGTTTTTGACACTATTGAGGATCAATGATTTTGTGATATGAGATTATGAGATTTGGTAATTATTTATTGAGATATCCATTATGGGATGGATAACTTATTGAGATGTCTATTATGGGATGGACAATATGGATCCTTATATAAGATGTATTATTCTTTGTTATGCTCCAACATTTTCATGATGACTTTCATGATTTAATGCTTTATGTGAAGTCTTTTATGATTTTGGATATATCTTCTTTTGGTCTTGTGGTTGGGAGCATTTGGGTAGGTTATCTAGGAGCATAGAGGGGAAGTGGCTTGCAATGGGGGCCAGGGCCCTAAGAGGCTACTAGGGTAACTCACTGTAAGTGACCTAATAAGTGATAAATTAATGAAATCAATTGAGAGAAAATATTAATAAGATAAATTTGTGCCTCACCCATGCCTTGAGTGCTAGTATAGGCTAAGGATGGGAGTGGGATAAGATGCTTGATCAAGGTCTTACATGGTTAGAATCCTTTTTTGTATAAAAGGATTAATGAGCCACATAGATTCACTTGGGGGCCAGGGTCCAGAGGGGCTACTAGGGTAACTCAAGGGTATAATTATGTGATGACACTTCCCTATATGTGTTCTAGGTTCCTATGTGAGTATTTGGTACACTTGTTTTGTCTCTTGATCTTTCATACTTTTAACCTTGAAATCTTCTTGTTACCTTTTTATCTGGTGTACCTTTTCTTTAGTCTTGCTTGTTTGGTTTTTTCTCATGTGTGGGCTTGTTGTTATCCCCTTAGCATGGTGGGAGTGGACCTTTTGTTCCACGAGGTTGGGTGGTAGTGATTCTTATTACCATTGAGATCCAAAGTTCATGACTTTTGTTTGGATGATCCTTCTTCCAGTTGTATCTTATTGTTCCTCATTGTTGGAGACTTCCTCTTATCTTTCTTATGTTGTATATTTTTTTCATTATATCATTTGTGACATTCTTGGATATTGTATTGTACTTTATATTTGTTTTTATCACATACCCTTTGACTGGTGCAGTGGATGTTGGTTCATTGTGTATACCTTATGGTATTAGTTGTATCTAGGTTTCATTTATGAAATGATGTTGTTGATTATTCATTTTCATTATATGGAGTTTATTTATTGTTTATTTTATTTAGTAGATTAGTTAACTCACATAATTCTGTGCGAAGGAACGCTTGGGATTTGTAATTTATAAATGAGTTACATTTATGAGTATGTATTGTCTTATTTTATATTGCTTCCATGTTGTTATTCATTATCAATTGTAAAATCTAAAAAAAAAAATCATTTTTTAAACCTAGCAACATGTTTAAGGTTGACTTCTCCTGGATTCCCTGGCAGGGTGTTATAGGCATGAACTATTACAATTAAGAAAGCACACACAACTAAGAGGGGGTGAATCTATTGTGTCCCAAAAATTCAAATTGTTAACTGAATTATAAACTTAATCATGGATATGAAATATAAACATGAATGAAATATCACAACACATTAATCAACACATAAACAAATATTTTTGACAGGGAAACCTGGTTAAGGGAAACACCATGGTGGGGATCAAACCCATACGATAAATGTACTCTGTTAAAAGAATTATACCTTGTTAGGAGTATTACAAAGGGGAATGCACATGAATTCAACTACAATGCCTAGAGATCACTTCTCAAAGACAACAAGGGATTCAACCCAAAAGAATTCTCACTACCTTACAAAAATATCTGATTACAATTCACAATGGACAACAACCCATATCACATGAACTAACAGATAGCATCTCTGATAACCCAATAAAATTCTAATGAAGTGCATCAAATCTCTACCTCAATTACAGATTCCAATCATACCTCTTTGCAATCACTCTTCGATACCAATCGCACACCTTCACATTTATAAATGATTACATCTTTTATACATTTCATCAACTTTATTTCAACTAGGTCGGCCAGGGAGCTAATTACAAAATATTAATTCATTAGATCTCAATACATAATATGATCCATTTAGTGTCAGCTAAGACATAACAATGATCAATAAAAAACATCCTTGAACACACTCTAGATCCATAGATCACACCACAATCCTTCACAAAATGCTAAATCATTTAGTCGACCAAGAACAATAAGAACAACAACACACTACATGAAAATCACCAAATTTGATCACATAACCCAATGCAATCCAGGAACACAAATAGGACACGATCTAGAAACATCAGCAAGAAACATGAAATTCCATGAGAGAAACAAGAACCACTCTATCTCATAATTCATAACTATATATGTAATGCCCTTCTAGGGAACCCAGGAGAAATTAACCTTAAACATGTTTCTAAATTTACAGAATGATTTTTTTACAAAGATAATAATTGATAAAGAATAACAATGCGAAAGCAATATAACATAAGACATTTAATTCTCATAAATGCAACTCATTTACATATTACAAATCCTGAGGGTTCCATGGCACAAAATTATGTAAATCTATTAAAATAATAAATAATCTACAATCTCCATAATGCAAAATAATAACAAGGACACCACATTAATGAAACCTAGATACAACTGATACCATAAGGTATACATAAAAAACCAACATCCACTGCACAATCCGCAGGGTATGTGATAAAACCAAATATGAAGTACAATACATTATCCAAGAATGTCACAACTAATACAATGATACAAATATAAAACATAAGAAATATAAGAGAAAGTCCCGAACAATGAGGAACAAGAAGATACAACTACAACAAGGATCATCCAAGAAAAAGTCATTAATGTCAGAACTCAATGGTAATAAGAATCACTACTACCTTACCTCATGGAACCAAAGGTCCACTCCCTGAGGAGATAAAAATAGGCCCACACACATGGGAAACAACCAACAAGCAAAACTAAGGCAAAGGTACACTAGATAAAAGGTAACAAGAAGATACCAAGGTTTTAAGTATAAAAGAACAAGAGACCAACAAGTGAACCAAATACTCATGTAGGAACCTAGAACACATATAGGGAAGTGTCATCACATAAGTCCACCCTTGAGTTACCCAAGTAGTCCTCCCTGGACCCTAGCCCCCAACTGACTCTATGTGGCTCAGTAATCCTTTCACATAGAAAAGGATTCTAACCTTGCAACACCTTAATCAAGCATCTTCTCCCACTCTCATCCTTTGCCCTTACTAGCACTCAAGGCGTGGGTGAGGAACATATTTATCTTATTAGTGTTTCTCTCAAATAATTTTATTAAGTTATCACTTATTAAGTCAACTTACAATGAGTCACCCTAGTAGCCACTTAGAGCTCTGGCCCCCATTGCAAGCCAATTCCCCTCTATGCTCTTAGATAACCTACCCTAAAGCTCCCAGCCACAAGACCAAAAAGAAGACAAAACCAAAACCATAAAAAACTTCTTATAATGCATTATGTTATGAAAAACACTATGCAAATACTGGATGCAAATGTTGGAGCATAAAAAAGAACAATACATCCTATACAAGGATCCAAACTATCCATCCCATACTAGACATCTCAATAACCAATACAAATACTCATATACATCACAAAATCGGTGATCATAAAGATATTAGTAGAACCTATCTCCAAACATGGAGTAACATAATCCACAATATAATCATTCAGAATCACAGAACCACCACAACAATAGAAACAACGTGACCAAGATAATGAGGACTCAACACAATAGTGGTCATCACCTTTTCATGGTTAAATAAAATAATGATCAAAAATTCAGAGAACACATAGCATAAGCAACAGAGGTATACAAAACAATACAAGAACCAATCGAGACACAAAAGTGGTTATAATTTTTTTTCACAAAAGACTCCCGAAAGCAAAAGTATAAAACATAAAATTAATCTGAATCTCAAAGAGCAAAATCCAACCTAGGGCATAATTCTACCCAAATTGACCTTCATCATCAAGGTCAAATAAAACATACCCCAATTAAAACTCCATTACAAATAAATCACATATTCACCAAATTAATCTTATAATTGACTAGTTGTTAACATTATTGGGTTAACTGTAGATACTAATTTGATTAATAAAACATCAATTTATATTCTATAAATCAATGTATAAAACTCTTTATACAAATTAATTTATAGATTATAACTACTAAACAACAATATAATTACATTTAAATAAAAATTGATATAATTAGCCTCTTATAAGTTAATATATAAAAATACCTATATAAATTAATTTAAAGATAATTACTAAAAACATAATATAATTACATACATAAATAATTAACACAATTATTAATATTATTAATTAATAACTATTAATATTAATAAATTTAATTATTAAATATTCATAGAAAAATAAATAAACTAAATTAAATAAATTTATAAAATAAAAAATAAAAATTAAATAAATTTAAAAAAAGATAAGCTAATTCAAATATTTAAAAATATCTTTTAAAATAAAGTATGGGGGGTCTGCTCAGTCCCCACCACCCACCAACTCTTGTGGCCCCTTTTAAAAGGGCTAGGACCCCCGCTGAAAGTCATGTCATCGGCGACAGGGCTCTACCGATATGACAGACCCTGCCATGGACAGCCTCGACTATTGTGCGGCCAACCTTAGCGACCAGCGTGGGTGGGGGTGGTGTCCCCACTTCACGCTAATTTTTTTTTATTAATTTTTTAATTTATTTAAAACTGGTATAGGAGCACCTAGGCTAACCTCTAAGCCCTAGAATATTTGGCTTGTAACTGACCTTATCCAAGTCAGTGTGTGTTTAATTTTTACCTTAGTAGGTCTTGCAAGGTGTGTTGCTTGGTGGATTGATAATTAGTGTCAAATCCAACCTAGTATAGTTAGTTTACTTTAATGCATAATTTTGGGTTGAGTAGGGAAAATGAGTCTTAATGGGTCCTAGAGTCAGTTAGGATTGGGAAATTGACTAAAAAGGCCTTAATGATGTATATTCCTTGTACCAAGCATAGTACAGGTCATAAAAGTTAGTTTCAAGCATTTATGTAAAAGATGCTACAATGTTGTCATGACAACATTTTGCATTGTTGCAATGTTGCATGCAACATAGACAACATTTGGATTCGTCTCGAGATGGAGGTGAGAAATTAATGCTAGTGGCCTAAAATGGTGCAGAAAGTATCCTAAGATGCCTAAGGACTCATTTCTTGAGGCAGATTGAATGTAAGCAATTTTTTTTGGAATAGCAAGGAGCTCTGCAATTTTGGGTTTTTAGCAACATTCGATTATTTTTGAGTTACAGAGTAATTAGATGGATTGAATTGATAGAAGTAGTGTTGGATCTATGTTGAGTAGTTAGTTTTAAGACTTTTCCATTCAGTGTGCTAGTACTATAGAGTTGATTTAGTAGGATTTGTAAATTGATTAATATTTAGGGAGTTTGCTGGTCAAGTCTAGAGTACTTTGTGTTTCCATGGCTCCCCCATGAAATCTAACCATGGGAATTTCCTAAGGGTAGATGAATGTTTTAGGGGAACCTATGTATAGTGTAAATATGGAAGGAGAGGTACTGAAGAGTCGAGCTGCTATTTTTAAGGTTATGCCCTAGGCGAACAATGTATGTCCAGTTAGGGGTGTAACAAAGTAAGAATCAAGTGCCATTGCAGAGGAGTGTGTGAGGGAAAGAAACCAAGTGTGGTTCTAGGAGTCTTAAGGTCTAATTGATCCCTGCCTATGAGCCTATATCCTATCCAATCCATCTTGACACATTTCTAGCAAGAAATCAATGTGTCACTGTTAATGCTTGAAAATAGGCCTAAATGACCTACATTTCAGGACAGTAGTGTACGGATGGTTTGAAGAGATTAAACCTTCAAAATATTTAAGGTTTTGGAAAAGGGTATCTGTTTCCTAGGTTTTTTTTTAGGGTTGTGTGGAATTTTTTGACAAGAATCCAAAAAAACCCTCTGGATAGGGCTAATATGGCTACTAGGCCTAATAGGGTCAAAGGCATTGTGAAGGTGGAACTCAATCACTTTGGGATAGAAGAACCATTCAAATGGGATTCAAAAGATTTCATATGGATGTCTTGAAGGTAAACATTTCCTTTGTAGCACTTTTGATGATGTTTGGGAAGATTTGAGCTTGGATTCATCCAGGGAGGCATAGAGACAAGGAGTACTTTCAATGGTGGAAATCTTTCAAGATTGAGAACATAACAACTAACTCTTAGTGTGGAGTTAGAATAGTCTTAGGGTGTCAAGACTCAAGACTTTTGTGGATTCTAGAAGAGAATTAGGATCCTAGGTAGACTAGGAAAATTTAAGACCTTGAGTAGTGCATGCCAATCTTGGAACACTACCATCAGATTGGTATCAGAGCCTCTTTTGATCAGGCTTGTGGTTAATGTTACAACCAAAAGAATCATTTGGAGAGTCCACAATGGTGAGTAATGATAAGTTGGATAAGAAGGTAGATGAACAAGAAGAGGAGAATAGACTACTCTGATATCGGTTGGCTCAATATGAGAAAAAAGTGGATGAAGTTTATGTGAAAGAAGATGAAGTGAAGGACAAGATTGAAGGGAAAGGCAAGGAGATTGCCCTTGATGATGAGATCCCTGAAGATAAACTTGTCCTTAATGAGGAGCCATTTCTGAGAGCTCTAAAAGCTATGAGTGGAAAATCATTGGAAGGAGTTCCTATTTTTTAGTGGAAAATGGAACTAGAGGTAGTCCTTGATTGGATAGAGGGACTAGAAAACCATTTCGAGTGTGATGGTATCACTGAGGCTCAAAAGGTGAAAGTTGCAAAAGCTAGACTGAGAGCGTCTGCACTCACTTTGTCGAAACTCATCCAAGATGAGAGAGAAAAGTAAGGGAAAAGGCCCATTTCTTCATGGAAGGATATGGTAACAAAAGCTAGAGATTCTTATATCCTTGAGGATTATGAAATCCAACTACACAAAAGAAGACAAGGTCTAAGGCAGAAGGACCTAGATGTAAACTCATACAGTGAAGAATTTCGGAGACTTTGTATGAGGTCAAGAGTAGTAGAGGATGAGAAAGTGAAGGTAGAAAGATACCTTAATGGACTTAAATGGACCATTCAAGATGAGATTAGTCTTTTGACTCCAGACATAGTTCAAAAGTGCCACCAAATTTCTATCAACATGGAAGACAAGTTAAAGAAGAAACAAGATTCAAGCACCTCCAGAGGAAGGGGTAGAGGAAGAGACAACAAAGGACAAAGAGGTGGATATGGAGGAAGAAACTCTGAATCTAAAGGTCAAGTAGAGGCTAAAATCACTAAAAAACATGAAGGAAACTTCAATAGAGGAAGTTCAAGTAGAGGGAGGAACTCTAATAAAAGAGGAAGAGGTAGTAGCCAAGGAAGAGGCAACTATTTTTCCAATATGAAGTGCTATCACTGTAATTAGTTAGGACATCTGGCATATAGGTGTCTAGAGAAGGGAAGTACCTCTCAAGGAGGTAACAAAAGAGTGAGCTATGTTCATGAGCAGACAAGTGAGGGAAACAAGAACCCTGAAGTGCCATTAGAATCAGAGGAGGGAGAGAATATCATGATGAGAAGAAATCTAATCAAAGAGACAGTGAAGGAAGAACTCAGTCAAAGGAGATCACTGCTTAGAGTAAAGTGTAAGATGATGGGTAAAGTGTGTAGAGTCATCATAGACTCAGGGTCCACTAACAACATAGTGTTAGAGGAGGCAGTCAACAAGTTGAAAATGACAAGGATACCCCACACCAGTCCCTACAAGGTCACTTGGCTAAACAAAGGACATGTCCTTGTGAATGAGAAAGCTTGCATAGAATTCTCAATTTGGAGATACAAGGATAAATTTTTATCTGATATCTTACCTATGGACGCATGTCACCTGCTCCTAGGTAGACCATGGCAATTTTACAGAAAGGCCATGCATGATAGAGTGAAAAATTCATACACTTTCAAGAGGGACAATGTGACATACAAAATCTATTCACTATTGGAGGATACAAAATTGAAGGCAACTGGTCCTAATGTTTTCATGGTGAGTGAAAAAAAATTCTTAGAGACTTTAGAAGAAGGAGAAGGAGTTGGATTTTCACTGGTGTTAAAACCAAAGGAAGTTGCAGACAAAACAGAGAAGAGGACAGATCTACCTAAAGAAGTCCAAGAGATGTTAAAAAGGTATGAATGTATAGTGAGTGAAGGACAACCACCAACCCTACCCCCTAAGTGGTCTGTAAGCCATCAAATAGACCTAATACCAAGAGCTACCCTACCCAATAAGGCAGCCTATAAAATGAATCCTCAACAGAATGAGGAAATTTCTAGACAAATCCAAGAGCATTAGCCCATGTGTCGTGCCCATAGTCCTAGCACCTAAAAAGGGAGGAACTTGGAGGTTATGTACAGACTCTAGAGAAATCATTAGGATTACAATAAGGTATAGATTCCCTATCCCTAGGATAGAAGACCTATTGGAATATCTAGGAGGACAAAGGTACTTTACAAAGATAGACCTAAAGAGTGGATATCATCAAATTAGGATAAATGAAGGGGATGAGTGGAAAAAAGCCTTCAAAACCATAGAAGGACTGTATGAGTGGCTTGTAATGCCATTTGGACTCTCAAATGCCCCATCTACATTCATGAGATTGATGAATGAGGTCCTCAAAGACTATATTGGAAATTTTTTAGTAGTTTACTTAGATGATATACTCATCTATAGTAAGAAAAGAGAAGAGCACCTCAAATACTTGGAAATGGTTTTTAAGAAGCTGTAGGAGGAGAAGTTGATGATCAACTTAGAAAAGAGTGAGCTCATCAAGATAGAGCTGGTATACCTTGGTTTTGTACTATCTCAAGGTAACCTAAAGATGGATCCAAGCAAAGTGGAAGCCATTCTCAATTGGCCTACTGCAAGGACAAAAATAGAGGTAAGGATTTTTCATGGCCTGGCCCAATATTATTGAAATTTTATCAAACAATTCAGTGTAATTTGTGCTCCCATGTTGGTCACTATAAAAGGAGGCATGCATACTAATTTTGCATGGAATGAACAAGATGACCATGGTTTTGAATTGTTAAATAAAAAGATTTCTACACAACCTATTTTGGTTTTTCCAAGCTTTGAAAAGTTATTTACAGTAGAATGTGATGCCAGTAATGTGGCAATTGGTGTTGTCTTAAGCCAAGATGGAAGACCAGTGGCTTTCCATTCGAAGAAGTTGAGTGAAGCTAAGAAGAAATACTCATCTTATGACCCAGAGATGTATTCTCTAGTTTAGGAACTGAGAAATTAGAGGCATTACTTGCTTCCAAAAGAGTTCATAGTCTTTTGTGACAACCAAGCATTAATTTTCTTGAACTCTCAAGAGAAATGCAGTCATAGGCATATGAAGTTGGTTGAGTACCTTCAAGCATACACTTTCAACATCAAACACAAAAAGGGATTGTGAAACAAGGTTATAGATGCCTTGAGTAGAAGAGCCTTGACTATCTAGGAGATACAACTGCAGGTCATGGGAATAGACAACTTCAAGGATCTATATGGTGATGATGAAGACTTTGCAAACATCTATAAGGTATGTGAAGAATATAAGAACCACTTTCATAGTAAATATTCTAAATATACTTGCAAAATAATATCCTATTTAAAGGAATTCAATGATGTGTCCCTAGAGGGTCTATAAGGGAAAATTTGACTCAGGAGAAACACAATGGTTAATTGAGTGGCCATTTTGGGGTCAGTAAGACACAAGAACTTGTTCAAAGATTTTACTTTTGGCCAAAGATGAATTTTGACATTAGGAATTATGTTGAAAGTTGTATTGTGTGTCAAAAGGCCAAAGGAACAACTTCTAATGTTGACTTATACCAGCCACTTCCTATCCTAACTAGACCATGGGAATGCTTGAGCATGGAATTTGTAGTTGGGTTGCCTAAGTCAAGACAGGGAATGGATAGTGTCTATGTAATAGTGGACAGATTTAGTAAGATGGCTCACTTTGTACCCTATAAGACAACCAATGATGCCAGTCAAATAGCTTCTCTTTTCTTTAAAGAGGTAGTCAGAATACATGGATTTCCCTTGAGCATTGTGTCAGATAGAGACACCAAGTTTATGAGTCATTTTTGGAAGACTATGTGGTAGAAGTTGGGCACCAACTTATCTTTTGGATCTGCATACCATCCTAAGAATGATGGCCAAACGGAGGTAGTTAATAGGAGTATTGGTAATCTCCTAAGATGCTTAACAAAGGAGTATGGTAAGACATGGGACCAACTCATAGGCCAAGCTGAATATGCCTACAATAATACTGTGAATAGGAATACTGGTAAGATTCCTTTTGAAATCATCTATGACCTACACCCTAGAGGTATTTATGAGCTCAGAGAATTGAAGGATGGAATAAAAGGGAGTGGATATGCTGAGGACTTTGCCTATGCTATGCAAGAGGTCCATGATACAGTCAAGAAGACACTGATTGAAAATAGTAAGAAAATCAAGAGTAAGGTGGATGAAGGAAAAAGGGATGTCCAATTCAAGGTTGGGAATCTAGTGATGGTACACCTCAATAAGGCTAGACTACAAAAAGGAATGCCACACAAGTTGCAAATGAGAAGAATTGGACCCTGAACTATACTGGCCAAATATGGAGAAATTCTTACAAGCTGGAGTTACCAGAGAATAGTGGCTTGTCACCTATCTTTAACATTGCAAACTTGATCTTATACAAAGGACCAATACCTAATCCAGATCAGAGCTTCACTAAAGTCATGCAAGAGGTAGAATAACTCCATTTTCCATCTACAATAGTTAAGAAGTCAAACTGCATACTAGAATCCAAAATTTAAAAAAAGAATACCATGAAGGATTACAAAGAACACCTAGTGAAATGGAAAGGACAAATGGATGCAGATGCAACATGGATAAAGGAGTCAAAGTTTGAAAATCTAGGCATTGACTTTGACATACTCAATCTAAGGATGGATTGAATTATTTCACTTAGGGAGGATGGTGTAGGAGCACCTAGGCTAACCTCTAAGCCCTAGAATTTTTTGGCTTGTAACTGACCATATCCAAGTCAGTGTGTGTTTAATTTTTACCTTAGTAGGTCTTTCAAGGTGTGTTTCTAGGTGGATTGATAATTAGTGTCAAATCCAACCTAGTCTAGTTAGTTTACTTTAATGCATAATTTTGGCTTGAGTAGGGAAAATGAGTCTTAATGGGTCCTAGAATCATTTAGGATTGGGAAAGTGCCTAAAAAGGCCTTAATTATGTATATTACTTGTACCAAGAATAATAGAGGTCATAAAAGTTAGTTTCAAACATTTATGTAAAAGATGCTACAATGTTGTCATGACAACATTTTGCATTGTTGTAATGTTGCATGCAACATAGACAAAATTTGGATTCCTCTCGAGATGGAGGTGAGAAATTAATTCTAGTGGCCTAAAATGGTGGAGAAATTATCCTAAGATGCCTCAGGACTCATTTCCCGAGGTATATTGAATGTAAGCAAGTTTTTTTGGAATAGTAAGGAGCTCTGCAATTCTGGGTTTTTAGTAATATTCGAGCATTTTTGAGTTATAGAGTAATTATATGGATTGAAATGATCAAATTAGTGTTGTATTTGTGTTGATTAGTTATTTTTAATACTTTTCCATTCAGTGTGCAAGTACTGTAGAGTTGAGTTAGTAGGATTTGTAAATTGATTAAGATTTAGGGAGTCTGCTGGTCCAGTCTAGAGTATTTTGTGTTTCCATGACTCCCCCATGAAATCTAACTATGGGAATTTCCTAAGGGTAGATGAATGTTTTAGGGGATCCTATGTAAAGTGTAAATATTCAAGGAGAGGTACTAAATATTCAAGCTGCTATTTTTAAGGTTATGCCCTAGGCGAACAATGTCTGTCCGGTTAGGGGTGTAATAGAGTAAGAATCAAGTGCCATTGCAGAGGAGTGTGTGAGGGAAAGAAATAAAGTGTGGTTCTAGGAGTATTAGGGTCTAATTTATCCCTTCCTATGAGCCTAGATCCTATCCAATCCATCTTGACACATTTCTAGCAAGAAATCAGTGTGTCACTGTTAATGCTTGAAAATAGGCCTAAATGACCTACATTTCAGGACAGTAGTGTACAGATGGTTTGAGGATATAAAACATTGAAAATATTTAAGGTCTTAGAAAATGGTATCTGATTCCTAGGTTTTTTTTAGGGTTATGTGGAATTTTTTGACAAGAATCCAGAAAAACCCTCTAGATAGGGCTAATAGGGCTACTAGGCCTAATAGGGTCAAAAGCATTGTGAAGGTGGAACTCGATCACTTTGGGATAGTAGACCCATTCAAATGGGATTTAAAAGATTTCACATGGATGTCTTTAAGGTAAAAATTTATTTTGTATCACTTTTTAAGATGTTTGGGAAGATTTGAGCTTGGAGTCATCCAAGGAAGCATAGAGACAAGGAGTACGTTTAATTGTGGAAATCTTTCAAGATTGAGCACAAAGAAACTAACTCTTAGTGTGGAGTTAGAATAGTCTTAGGGTGTGAAGAATAAAGACTTTTGTGGATTCTAGAAGAGAATTAGGATACTAGGTAGACTAAGGCAAGTTAAGGCCTTATTTGAGTAGTGCAAGCCAATCTTGGAACACTTCCATCAAAAACATACTTTTTTCTTTTTGGTTTTAATTTTTAATTTTTAATTTTTCTTATAAATAGAAAACCACTTTATCTTTTTAATTAACGACTATATTTTTTTTAAATACATGAATTTTTAGCAAGCCTTTTGTTTGAAATCATAACTTCCAAAATGATATATCTCAAAAGGCCTAATAATTTAATAAAACTGGATGCATGCATACAATCCTAAAATTTTACCAAGAATTCTAAATCAAACCCTCATTGATTTAATTTCACATTTTTCTAATTGTTTGCCTAAATTTTCTCAAAGAGAACCTAGATTTTTAACAAATTCACCTAAGCATATTTTCCTCTAAATTGAACACTAATGTTTACAGATCTGGGTTCTACAAGATTTTCTTCTCAAAGAAAATCAATATTCAATTGAAAGTACAATTTCCTAATGATATCTCACACACCCAAAATTCAGATCTGACATACAGACAGGGAAGCAAAACCACACAAAATATACTAATAACCCTTTTATAAGTTTTAAACAAACACAAAGAGGCAAGGAAGTACGCACAAGGGGGATTTTATTATTTTAGATACATAGAAGATGGGGATCTAAGTACTGAAATTTCAAGGATTAAAACCCTACCTCAATCCACCATTTGACAGAAGCCATGAAGAACAATCCAAAACCCTAAAAATCCTAAGCTTTCATATTTCCCTCAATCTAAGCCAGAGCCATAACCTGTAAAAACTTGTGTGACATGTGTGTGCCATAATGGCCGAAAGAATCCTAATAAAGGAAAGCCTACTCAACCTAGGGTTTCCAAAGCTCATGCAAACCCTAAAAGAGAACTCAACTAAAACTCAAATCAGAACTCAACTTAAAATTGAGTGAAAAAGAATTAATTTATTTAATAAGTAATAATTACATGAACTTTTCCAATTTAGCCACTTAACTCAAGTTTACTTTAATTTACATTTTATTTTATTAAAAGAATGTGCAACTTTAATTGCATATTAATATTTAATTAACAATTAACATTTTTAAGAACATGATCTTAAAGTTAACAATTAATTAACAATTAATATTTAATTAACAATTAACATTTTTAGGAACATTTTTAAGATGCTTCTGTAGCAACAGGGTCTAAGACACAACTTGTTTTTTAGGAAAAATGGAGCAGGAGTAGGAGTGGGGCAGGGAGTGAGTGGGGAGCAAGAACGTGGGAGCAGGAAACTTTAATCTCCCAATGGATACTGAATCTGCAGGAGGTGTAGGTCCTTTTTCCACAGAGGGTTCTACGGACTTTGTGGGCAATGAGGATGGTAAACCTCATGATCTCATGGGAAGCGGGGACCTAGGTGGGGGCCCCATCAAGGGAAAAGAGATAGTCCAATGGGCCTCCCTTTTTAGGGTGAAACCCTCAGGTAAGTCAATCCATCCGCCTGTGAGAAACATATCTAATATTTATGAAGGTAGATATGCTATTTTTATTCCCGATCGAGTTATATACCATAATATTAAAAAAAAATGCCCTTGTCGGGAGGTTTATTGGGGTTAGACCTAATATTGAAGTGATCAAAGCCTTTGTTGACAAGAAATGGAAACTAAAAGGTCAAGTGGAGGTGATAGCTATGAAGAAGGGCTACGTGTCTTTCTTTTTTTCTTGTGAGGAAGACAGAAAGAAAACTATTTGTGGTGGACCTTGGAGTATTGGTAAAAACACTATGATTTTACAGAAATGGTACTCTAAGATGGCCCTTCATGATGACTTCATTTTCCAAGTTCCAGTATGGGCTAAGCTACCTAGGTTGCCGCTTGAATACTGGAATGAAGATATTTTTGTGGGTATTGCCAGATCCTTTGGTGAACTTCTATCCATAGACCTGTTTATAGCTTCAAGAAGAAGATTGACACATGCAAGAATCTACATTGGTATAGTCCCAGATGTCAATATGCCAGAATAGATAAAGTTGGAATCAAGGTTAGGAAAATGGACCTAGAAAATTGAATATGAGTCAGTCCCTTTTGCATGCTTTAGATGCAAGAAATTGGGACATTGGGAAAAGAAATTTCCAATGAATAGTGTCAAGAAAACCCTCCAAAAAAAGGAGTGGAAACCTATAGGAAAGATCAGAGAGGCTTTAGAAGGAGAAAATAATACAGGCCTAAAAATCAGAGAGAAAAAGGTAAAAGATGTAACGGAGAAAATAGATGTGTTACCAAAATGTAAGGTTTGAAATGTGAGGTGTTACATTTATGTAAAGGGTAAGGAGATTGTTTGTTAAATGTTCTTTGATATGCTTAGAATTTATTGAGTTCCTTAACCTTAATTTACATTTGATTGAATTGTATTGATTAAGTATTGCAATTGTGATTAAGGAGAAGATAAGATGCTCCTTTTCTATCCTCAAATGCACAAATGGAAGATCCAAGTTGATCAACCCAAGAGAAGGGCTAATATACAAATGAATCAACTATTTGGAAAAGAGAATAACAAGAAGGATATCTTAAATTCTATAAATTGATTAAATGAATATGTTTGATTAAAGTAATTGAAAATCTGATAGTTGATCCCGAACCAAAATGCAGAGACGAACAAAACCTAGAAATATTTTTCTATTTTAATTTCATCTTATGAAAAAGGTTGACCTTGACCCACAAATGTCAACCCTAACCCAATAATGTCGACCCTGACCTACACAGGTCTAACAGAAAATTTGTTCATGCCATCCGAAAGAAAGCCGAAAAGGGTATCCAGATCTGGTCTCAAAACTACAATCCTGAACCTGTACCTACAAGAAAAAGAGGATTTTTTTTTGTGGGGGGGGGGGGTTTGCCTTGGTCAAACCCTAGTTTTGGAATTAACCTCAAATATATGTAATTGAAATTGCAGAAATGGACAAAGTAAATGCATAAATTCACCTTGCTTGTAAAAGTCCTTATGGAGGATTTGAGTCCTTCAATCCACAAGTATGCCTCAAAATGTGGAATGTAGAAAGGTAGGATATCTTCAATCTCTTTCTTGTAGATCTCCAACACCAAGTCTTGAATGGGTTCTTCAATTTGGAATAGGCTTGGAAGAAGGTGGATGGAGAGATCACCAAAAGGGCACTATGTAGCTTGAATCCTTCAATGGCTTCCAATGGATCTCCTTCATGAAAATGGATACTTGAATGGATGAATGCTTGCTTGAAATATTTATCCTTAGCTTTCTTGAACTTCACTTGATAATGCTCTTCAATTGCTCAAGGACACTTTTTGCTTCAATAGAGGACTTAGAGAAAATGAGGGGAGAAAGGCTCCCTTTTATATGAAACTAGGGCACAATCTTCTAAGGAGGCCGACATAGGATAATTAAATTCCCATTAAAGATTTTAACCCTAGGAGAGGACCTATATTAAATATAATTTAGGAATCAACGCTTTGGAACCCGAAACAACTGACTTGGAAGTGGGAAACACTTTGTGCAAAGGCCGACATCCAAAAACTGTGAGACCCCAGGATCTGAACCCTGGGTCAAGGTCAAGGTTGACCTTGACCTAGGTCAAGTTTGAGGTCAACCCTGATCTAGGTCAGGGTCGAGGTTGACATAGACCTAAAAGGTCAATCCTAAAGCCCAGAAGCACCAAAATGCAGAAATCAGGCTAAACAGGAGTGGAAAGAGGGACAGAACAGGGGGGAAGCCATGTCAAGATCAGGAACCCATTAAAGGTGCTTTTCATGACCCAAAAACACTTTCTTGGAAGGCTAAACAAGTCTAAAATAAAATTGCTTCCATTTTCCGACTATACATTTAGTCCCCACTTTAGCAAGAGTATGAGCTCAACACAAACTCTTGGTAAAGGAAAACATAAAGAACATACAATCTTAATGGAACCAAAACAGATAAAGAAACCCTCAAGCCCCCAAGGGACTTAAGTCTTTATCAACCCTAAGATCATGATAAGAGAGACATCACTTAATTAAGGAGATAGAGAAGGGGTGTGATTATCTCGCCCAATGAGAACTTATGTCACATTGTGAACCACACAAAAAGCATAACTGGAAAGATGGAGTTGAACTACCTAGTGAATGTGGCTACTCACTAGTCAACCCATCAGGGAGATCTATTCTTAAAGGGATCAAAATATTGTAAATTGAAAAACTGGCGGGATCAAGAGATCTGTGTAAATTTAAACTGGAGGGATCAAGAGATCCTAGAAAAAGGTAAAAAATGTGACCATGCTTTAAGGATTAGTTTTTTTTAATCCATAAAGGGAAAAGTTTTAAATCTTGAAAATTATTTTGAATGTGCGTGTGTGAAAAAAGTGAGTAGAGTGTATGCCTCCATGTTAAATTCATTGCTAACAATTTACAGGAGCAATGATTTTAACGGAAACATCAACAACTCTACGGATTACGTTTCCACTGCGAGATGCCCCCAAAGGAAGACAAATCAAGGGAAATAAAACATAAACATACATAAGAACACAAGAGGGATCTACCTAATGTGGGGTCAGTATGATCATAAGATAACATGTACATAGAAATATAATATTATTTCAAATGAATTGACATCATTCCCCAAAGAAAGTAGAACTACAATCACAAAGGAGGAAAGAAAATTAAGAATTATGAAGAAGAATCTTTTCAGACCACAACCTGGAGACCAAAAAGAATTAGTGCTACCATGTTACAGATCCAAGTAGATTGTACAATGAAAATAGTTACAACAATAGCACAAGTACAACATAACATGAAACAACATATAGAAGAATGTAGATACATACAGAGGAATTGAACAACAGTTTTGATTCCTTTATCACCTTGTACCAACAGAGTAACAAGGGTCATATAAAAGAATCTAAAAAACATTTAAAAATGCATTACAGGGGAAGCACAATAGAACATACAACACAAAAAGGGCTACCATAAAGGATTAGCCAATCAAGCATGTTGGCAACCCTCCCCATCTTGGTTTATGTTATTTAGGGTAGGTGGGAAACTCACAAGAGGGACTATATCCAATATAGTAGGATTGATAGCCAGTTCCAAACAAGGATCCTCTTGAGAATCACAATGCTCATTACTAGGTGTAATTGTTAATTGAGTTGAAAGCATATGAGGTAAATCATTATCAAAATCAATGGCCTCATATTCATCACTAAGATCAATAGGATCATCGAGAGTGTCCTCCTCATCAAGGTTGATTGGAATGGGATCCAAGATGTGAATAGGATCATCATACTCATTCATCTTAACATCATGAATATTAACATCCAATGCATCAGGCATAGGTTGATCGAAGGTAGGTAATGAATTTCATATCATAGAAGCACAGGCTCTAGCATTAGCTCTACGCTTCTTACGATGTTCATTAGCAGATTTGTTATGTTTAACTTTGTTTGGCACATGCTGAGAACTAGGAGGAATGACAATATGTTCCTTCACAGGTTCTATAGGAGGTTTCTCAATAGGTTGTAATGAAATAGTAGAAGTTTGATCAATTTTATTAGCAGCAATGGGTAAAGGAGGTATTGCAGGAGTAGGCAAAAGACCATGGTTGGAATCAATCCAAGGCATACTTAACTCAACAATTTTGTGATGTTTGTAAGCTTGATAGGAGTGAAAGAGATGATGATTAGGTGAGGTAGACATGAGTTAGGAAATGAAGGCCAAAGAAAATTGAGAGTAGCACAATCTCTAGGCATAGAAGGTTCAAACAAACTATGATTAATCATTTTGACTTCTCCATTATGAATGAACTTAAGACATTTATGAATGGGAGAAGTGATAGCATGCATAGAAGTTATCCAAGGTAAACCAAATTTAGTTTGGAATTGATCTGAAGTAGGAATAATGATGAAGGTAGTATCTATAACTTTACCATAAATTTCAACAGGTAAGTTAATAGAACCGAGTGCAGGATAAAGAAAGCCACTACAAGTTTGGATCCATGCATCAGATGAGTCATAAAAATTATGTTGTAAGCCTTTCATAAAAAGATTTTCCTCAGTAATGACATTTATTAAAGATGTGGGATCAACTAGACAACCACGAGTAGGTATCTTAGCAATCCTAGCATAAATATAAAGGGGACCATCGAGAGCCTTAATTGTTTCAGAATCATCAAAGGTAATTAAAAGTTCCCTAGGTCGCTTATCCTTAGTTTGTTTTTGAGTTTTAGGTGGAATTGGAGGTTGATGTGAAGGTGAAGGATCTTGAACAATAAGTTTAGATGGCGCATCACTTTCCACATGCTTAACAATGTTATTAAGATCATCCATCTTTGAATCATAAACAATGTCTACAGAAAATGGTTGAGCTATAGTATTAGTATCATGTGTAGGTAAAGGATTGGTGTAAATTTGAAGGTTTTGATTAGGAGGAGAAACACATTTATTCCCATTATCATCAAAATGATCAACAAACAAAGCTTTAGAATCAATTAAGTCTAGAATCTTATGCTTTAGAGAGTAACATTTTTTAGTGTCATGGCCATTATGGTGATGGTATTGGCAGAAAGCTTTAGAATCAAAGGATTTTGAAGCTATCATGTAAGGAAGGAGAGGTCGAATAGGAGGCAAATTAATCATACTATCACTTAAAAACCTAGTCATTATAGAATGCAAAGTTTCAGAGAGAGGAGTAAACGTACGATTCATACAGAAAGCAGTAGATGCAGAAACATTATTGGATGTAGCCACAACTTGATCAGCGACTGCATTCGTCTATTTATTAATCTTGACATAGTTGTTAGGTTTCTGAAACTTATTAGGATTATGAGCATTGTCACCCTTATCAACTGGAATAGGAGCCATTGGAGTGTTGCTCTCAAACTGACTCACTTGTAATTGATAA
>MU224540.1:2598760-2622929 GCA_018584345.1 Thuja plicata | reverse complement strand
AGAGAAGGGCTAATACACAAATGAATCAACTATTTGGAAAAGAGAATAACAAGAAGGATATCTTAAATTCTATAAATTGATTAAATGAATATGTTTGATTAAATTAATTGAAAAGGATAGGAAGAAGAACCAACCTTACAAAGTTGCAGATCAAAGAATGCTATTTTTTGAGGTCTATAGACTGTTTCTAGAAAATCTGACAGTTGATCCCAAACCAGAACATAGAGACGAACAAAACCCAAAAATATTTTTCCATTCCAATGTCATCTTATGAAAAAGGTCAACCTTGACCCACAAATGTCAACCCTGACCCAATAATGTAGACCCTAATCTGCATAGGTCTGATAGAAAATCTGTTCGCATCGTCCGAAAGAAAGCCAAAAAGGGTATCTTCATCTAGTCTCAAAACTACAATCCTGAACCTCTACCTGCAATAAATAGCTGACCCGGAAGCGGGAAACACTTTTTGCAAAGGCCGACATCCAAAAACTGTGAGAACCTAGGATCTGAACCCTGGGTCAAGGTCAAGGTTGACCTTGACCTAGGTCAGGGTCGAGGTCAACCCTGACCTAGGTCAAGGTTGAGGTCAACATAGACCTAAAATGTCAACCCTGATCCTAAAGCCCAGAATCACCAGTCTACAGTCTAGAATGCAGAAATCAGGCTAAACAAGAGTGGAAAGAGTGACAGAATAGGGGGAAGCCATGTCAAGATTAGGAACCCATTCAAGGCGCTTGTCATGACCCCAAACCACTTACTCAGAAGGCTAAACAAGTCTAAAATGGAAGTGCTTCCATTTTCTGACTATACAGAAGATAATAAAGAAAAAGAGAAGGAAGTTGAAGAGAAAAGGGAAGAACAAATTCAGTCAGAGACAACATTGCTAGTGAGATCTGAAGTTGAAGTGACTAAGAAGGATCAGATAGAGAAGAAGAATAAAATGGATCAAGAAAATAATGATATGTTGGGTTTTGTCAAGGATACTCTAGAGGACGTGCTTGATGAAAATAATGTGTCTCAGGCTAAGAAAACACAGTTATCTTAGGAGGACAACAATCAACAACGTAAGAAGCAGGAGACTATTCAAAGATTCACGGAGAACCGGGGCTTTTTTGTGGGAATAATGTGTCTAGATGCACAACAAGACATAGTGTTGGGACCTGGACTTTCAAATATGACCCAAAGTTCATCACATGAAGAAAAGATGTGTTCAGAGGAAATAGATAAACCAAAATGGGGAGACTAGGAGAATATAGACAGGGTTCTAGATAAAACAAGATAAGGTAAATCCAATCTCTATGGCTGAAAGATCTAAATATAAAAAGGGTACAGGTGCAAAAGGTCAAACGAATGCTAAAAAATATCAACTGGATGTTGGAAAAAGTCAACTATCACCACCAAGGAGACCTCCAAGCTCAAGAAAAAGAAACCAAGAGGCGGCTAGAAATATAGCAGATGGAACACAGAAAACTATTACCCAGCTGGGTATAACCAAAAAGAAATGAAGATTATCTCATGGAATATTTGAGGGTTAAACAACCCTCACAAGAAGGATCTCATTAGAAATATGGTTAGAGACAATAGACCAAATATTATACTTATTCAGGAAACCAAGATGTCTAAGGAAAAGGTAAAACTACACAAGTTTTACAAAAATAACGCTAGTAGTGGAGGTAGCTCGGAAGGGGCCTCAGGTGGAATAGCAACTTTATGGAATGGATATATTATTAAGGGTGATATTATTATGCAGGATAACAATATGGCTTGTATTAGGTTCCATCATATCAAGGAGGGTACTTCTTGGATTCTTACTAATATTTATGCCCCTAACACTAAGAGTGGTAGAAATTCTTTCTGGAATAAACTAGATCAGGTCAGGAAGTCCTTTGAGAATGAAAGCTAGATTATTATGGGAGTTTTTAGTACTCTAAAGGAAGAGGAAAATTTTGGAGGATCTCAACCTAATCTAGATCGTAGGCTTGACCTGATGAATTTTATTTCTAGGCAAGCCCTTACTGACATTAATCTCGAAGGGGTCAGCTATACCTAGACTAACCGGAGGGTGGGTGATGACCTTATTCAGGTAAGATTAGATAGAGCCTTAATATGTAATCATTGGTATTAGCATTATAACTGGTTTTGACCACTACCCACTTTCTTTTATTGCTGATCCTATTACTAAAGTTAGCAACTTCCCTTTTGGATTTGAAAAAATGTGGAATATTCATCTAGATATGCAACTCAAAATTAGTGAATGGTGGAAGATTAAGATTGAAGGAATGGCTATGTATAGGTTGACCTATAAACTTAAACATGTCAAAGGCAACATTAAAATTTGGAATAAAGATACTTTTGGCAACATTTTTTCCTCCAAGATGGATATCATGACTGAGCTCAAGGACATTCATGACTCTATACAAAGGGGAGGATATACTAAAATTCCCAAAGAGAAAGAAAGTGAAATATTGATAAAATACCATGATATAGTGCATAAAGAGGAAACCTTTTGGAAACAAAGATCTTGAAATACCTGGTTAAGAGATGGGGCCATAAATACAAAGTTCTTTCACATGACTGCTAGTAAGCATTAAGCTGCCAATAGAATATCCAAGCTCAAAGTTGAAGAAAGAGAAGTGGACAAGGAGGAGAACATTTCCAAGGAAGCTAAGAAATTTTTTTATAACTTACTCTCTCAGGAAGAGCAGCTGGACCAGAACCTTCAATTGAACCTTCTGGAAAGTATACCTAAGATTATGATATAAAATGACAATCAATTTCTCAGTGTTATCCCCTCTAATGATGAGATTAAGAAGATTGTGTTCTCCTTTGAAGGCAGAAAATCTCCAGGCCCTGATGGATTCCCCATGTTCCTTTTTCAAGATTATTGGGCTATTATCCATAAGGATGTTACTGATGTTGTCAAAGAATTCTTTGGCTCCAAGAGAATTCTTAAAGAAATGAATGGTACATTTATTTCTCTCATTCCTAAAAAAGTAGGGGCAAATACTATGGATCTTTATAGACCTATTAGTATATGTAATTCTTCCTATAAGATTATCTCTAAAGTGATCACATCTAGAATTTTGAATCTTCTTCCAAGGATCATAGCTTCACAACGAACTATATTTATTCTGGAAAGACAGATTTTAGACTCTATCATTAGTATGCATGAGAACATTCATTGGTTGACTATGGATAGAAAAGAAGGATTTATCCTAAAAATTGATCTTTCTAAAGCCTATGATAGAGTTGATTGTATTTTTTTGCAGAAAACTTTGTTGGCCTTCGGTTTCAGGCCTAAATGTATCAAATTGCTTATGCAGCTGGTTACCTCTCCCTCTTTCTCAGTCTTAGTGAATGGCTCCCCCTCCCCATTTTTTAAATCCTCCAGGGGCTTGAGGCAAGGAGACCCTATTTCACCAGTTCTATTTTTGATTATTGCTGAATATTTGGGGAGATATATTGACAGCGAAGTTAGAAATGGAGACCTTAAAGGGCTAAAGCCTTCTTCTTCCAATCATGTGTGCTCTCATCAACAATTTGTGGATGATTCTATTTTTATGGGTGAAGCTACTATAAATGAAGCTCAGAACCTTAGAAAGATCCTTAACAATTATGGTAAGGCTACAGGTCATATCATCAATTAGAATAAAAGCTTTCTTTATTTTATTAATACTCCTGAGTATAGACAACACAAAATAAGTAGAATTATGGGATGCCAAACTGGCCAGCTCCCTGCTACCTATCTGGGTCTCCCCCTTGGGCTACATCCTCCTGATTCTTTCTGGAGCTCCCTTGTGGAAAAATTTCACAAGAAACTTGCTAGCTGGAAAGGGGGAATGCTCAGTCAGGCTGGTAAAGTTCAACTCTTAAAATATTCTCTTGAGAGTATTCCTACTTATGCTCTTAGCCTTTTCATAATTCCTAATAAATTCGCTGAGGCTATAGAGAAAATCCAAAGGCACTTTCTCTGGAATGGGGTGGAAAAAACTAAAATAATTTCTCTTATATCTTGGGACAAAGTTTGCATGCCTAAAAATAAAGGTGGCCTAGGGATAAGAAAAATTAAAAGCATGAATGAAGCTCTCCTTGCCAAACTCGGCTGGAGAAGTTTCACCTTGAAAGGGGAATGGAATGATATTTGGCATAGAAACTACAAAAGGAACTCTAATTATATCAATGATTTCCTCATCTTTGAAGACTTCCTAGTGGGATCTTGTATATGGAAGAATGTTATTAAAGAAAAAAACACCATCAGGAGAGGTGTTAAATGGAAAGTGGGTAAAGGGGATAAAGTGGATTTCTAGGATGGTATATGGATTGGCAATCAAGAACTTGCTACAAACCCTTTATGGGGCCGCTTTCTGATATCTGTAAAGACAAAATAGGAAATAAGGTCATGGACTATAGAAGTAATGGGGAGTGGTTGGACTTAACAATTGTTGATGATTCCCTTCTATCTCTGAATAATACCCTTAATGCTATGATATTAAGTCCTGAGGAAGATTCCTTAAAATGGATTCATACTGCTAATAGTTGTGTTACAGTGGAATCGTCCTACAACCTCAATTATGATAATTATGAAAAACCTTTTTGGGCAAAGGCTTGCATCAAAGGGCTAATCCCCAATATCAATATTTTCTTCTGGACTATGATTCAAAACAAAATCCTTACTCTTGATAACCTCAAGAGTAGAGGGATGTATTTAACTAACATGTGTTTAATGTGCAGGAAGGAGGAAGAATCGGTTAACCATTTATTTATTCACTGCAATTATGCTAATGAGATCTGGTCATCAGGGATAACTTTAAGAAACCCCCTCCTAGGAAAAAGTGTAAAATCCTGGTGAATCGTACATTAATTTAGGGGAAAAAAATTATTGATGATGACAAATTTTTTTTCCAAATTAGGAAAATAATATAAAGGCGTAGGCAATGTTTTCCCTACCGAATGAAAATTCCATAAACTCCTGGCGAATTATAAATTAATGTGGGGGAAAATATATAATATATGAGGCGAATGATTTTCTTGTGCATGTAAAAAAAATATTTGTACTGGCGATTTTTAGGTGTCGTTTGAAAATATATTTATTTTATTGGCTAATCTATTGTTAATTATGGGAAAAATAAATTTTTTATTTGACGATTTTCAAAAGATGGGACTCGTCAATGTGTCATGTGGGCCAATGCCAACTAATATTAAATGTCTTATTTGACACCATTTGATTATCCTAGATCAATGGCTGAAGTTTAATTTCAACCCAATTTCATGAAGGAAATAGAGTTTTCCAAGAAGTCACCAAAATAATGACACATAACATTGTAATTAATGCAACATCTAGCAAATAGTGCTTTTATTTGTTACGAATATAATTGATCACACAATGGACACATAACCAAATTAGCTATTGTTAAATGTATTATTTGAGACCATTTGATCATCCTAGATCAATGGCTAAAATTTAATTTCGGGCCGATTTTCGGAAGGAAACCGACTTCTGCAGGAAGTCACCAGAATGATGACATGTATCAAGCCTTAAAAAGGGCACCATAACCATGATCATTGATTACTACTGGTTATTTTTTTACGTGGATGGTGGGTAGTGCAACTGCAACTTGTAACTCATAACTCAAAAAGAAATAAATGCCTTGTCAGTGACATTCTTTAACTGCCATCTTTAACTGTCAATAGTACACATGCATTTATGGGAAAGATTTACATTTAGATATGAAAGATTAAGGATAGTTGATTTAAATCTCTCACATACATAATACGCATAATGCATTAATGGAAATTGCATTAAATACAATTAAAGAAATAATAATTATTAATTGCTAAGTATCCATGATCACTACTATCAATCAAGGGGTCGGGGATATTTAAAGAGAATCTAGTTTCTTTCTTCTTCATTTTGCTTTTGGTAGATTAAGAGTCAGAGCTTCCAGTGGTAGAAATTCTGCCTCTGGTTTTAAGGTTTAGGTTTTTAGGTCTTTAGGCTTTCGAGAATTAAAGATGGATACACCAATCCATTTGAGATGCACATCCCCAGATGACTAGAGATCCTTTTTGGGCAATGTCTCGGAAGAAATCCTCACTTCTATTTGTAGGGAGGTTGATGGTGACGCTTTTATAAATTCTATTATGTTGATGTTATTGGGTCAAGAGTTCCTTAAGAATGTTGACAGATACCATGTCTACACAGACATTACCTCCCAATTTTTTGTGTCTCTCCTCGACCTCAGAGGACAGAAGGTGGATTTGCTTATGTTGTTGAGGAAGGTTTTTAAAGAGAAATTCCTGAAGGACGATGTCAATGTTGATGTTTTTGCGGAATTAGGTGTGGGGATCCCTTGGCCAAGAGATATACACAAGTTTTTGGTGCCGGGCAGAAATGTGGCCAGACAAACCTTTCTGGTTGAACCTCAATGACGATAAACTAATGTGACATAGGAAATGGGCACGGCTTGGGAGGGATTTTCTCTGGAAATGGTTTTACCTTGATGAATTTGACGAGTTGGACTACACATGGCTTGATGAATTCTCAGAAATTATCCTCTCTGGATAATTCTACTCAGACGAAAGGGAAGATGAAGAACCCTAATTTCCTAGTTCACCCATTCCCATTACCCTAGTTTTTTTACAATGGACATGCAAAGTTTCACTTTTTTTTATACCAATAAGAAGTTGCCTAGTAGGTTTCTATTTTTACTATATGATATAATTTTTTGAAAAGAAAATAATAAGAATTTTCCAAGTTTGTTTCAATTTTCTTTGTACCAGGTACAAAAAATGATTCTTAGACTTCTCTGTCATTACAATATTTTAATTAGTTGCTTTACCTGTGTATTAGACATTTAACTATATGCTTAAGCGATGGATTAGTACTTCCATTTTTTAAATCTGAAGATTGAGATTCAAAATTTTTAAAACGATTAAGTTTCTTTATCAGTCCAGAGCAAGTTTCTATTTTTAATTTTCCAATGTGTCATATCAGTGTGTGATTATAAGATAGAAAATAATTGAATTAAAATCTAAATCTAACTACACTACAAAACTAAACATTTAATAAAATTTATTAAATGTAATAACTAATAAGATGAAGTTGTAATTTAAAATGATTAAGTGACACTCACACATGTCCTAGTGACAATGACATCAAATGACAAGCCAAAAGTTAATGGGACCTGTGATATTGTGATAGTGCCAGTGACCGTTAGATGAGCATAGATCAACGGTGTGTGGTGTATTTCAGGCCAAAAGGGAAAAGAAACCCCATTTTTGCAAACCTATTCCGAAATAATGTAAATGAACTCAAAACCATAGTCATAGGATAAGTATCACTTACCTTTGCCTCAAATTAAAATGTAGCAATGCAGTCACGACTCGCCAATGCAGTATTGAGTATACAGTTGCACTCAATAGTCTGAAACTTTTGAAACTTTGCTACGATCAAATATAGAGATATCATAGAGATATCAAAATGTTTTTATAGTAATCCTTATTCAAAAAATTTGGCGGGAGGTATTAGGTATACAAATAAATGGCAAAGCCCGCGTAATTATAACACATCTTTTGTTATTTATGAGGTGATTATGGGTCATGCAATACCTTCGCATGATTAATAAAGTTGGCTAAATTACGTCAGTTAGAGATACACATCCATAAAATGCTAGGAAAATATAGGTCATCGATTTGGGATCGCTTAGAAATTATAGGCAAATGTTTTAAATTTATGGGGGCCAAAATTTATATTCCATTGGCGATAATGTGTAAGAAATGGAAAAATTAAATAAACCAATGGGTGATGGGCCCAGGCTTTGGACACAATATTAATAAATGTTGGGCAATAGGTTCAATCCAATATGTGAAAAATATTTGCCAATTCCGGGGTCGTCGACATGCGACATTCGCCAAATGGAAAATAATCGCCAGTAAAGTTTTTATTGCTGGTCATATTGGATGAAGGCATTTAATATGGATTGGGTTTTACCATCTGATATGCAGAACATGTTCAACTCTTGGGAAATCAATAGTAGGAATGAAAGTATTAGAAAGATATGGAAAATTTCCCTCCCCCACATTACTTGGGCCATTTGGAAAGAAAGAAATGACAAAATCTTCAGTGAAAATTCTACTCCCCCTAAAATATTATACAGGAAAACCTGGAGCATGATAATTGAGAATCTCAAAATCATGAAGATAAAAGGTGATTCTAGAGGGGGAGAGGACTGTGCTATTCTTAAAAGATGGGGTATTCAAATGATAGAAGAAGAAGATAACAACAACAAAAATAGAGAGGAGGTGGTCTGGGAATGCCCCATGATGGGATGGACTAAGATCAACTTTGATGGGGCATCAAAAGGTAATCCGGGCATAGCAGGATGTGGGGTGGTCATACGGGATGAGAAAGGCCATTGTAAAGCGATGAGGTAGATCCCAATTGGTATTCAAAATAACCATATGGAAGAGGCTTTATCTTCTCTCAATGGTCTTCTTTTGGCAAAAGAGCACAACTGCAATAAAGTCTGGCTAGAAGGGGACTCCCTGAATATTGTCAAGGCCCTTAATAATATTTCTAACCCCTCTTGGCTGATCAAAAATATTATTGAAAATGCTAAATCGATAATAAAGACCATGAGAAATTGTATTATTACACATGTGTATCAAGAAGGTAATGAAAGTGCTAACTGGGTGGCTAATTACGCATGTAAAAATAATCATATTATTACATGGCATAATGAAATCATCTTACCGTACAATATCAAATCCCTTATGCACAAGGAGATGATCTATGGAATTCAGAGAAGTGAAAAGCAATTAATAAAATGACAGCAGCTAACACAAGTTTTGTAAGGTCTAATTATGAAGCGTTCATCCTCTTCAATGCCACTTGTCGTCGACATGCTATTTCACACAAATTCTAGGTATCTTCGAAAATTGCATATCATAGTATTAGAAAGGAGAAAACAAGAGAAACAGAGCAAAGAAAAAACCAGAGCGACAAGTTTAGCAAAAACAGAATGGGAGGAAGCAAGAAAAGATATGAGCCCTCTGATTGCAATGAGTGGAAGAAAAATGTGAAAGTCTAGGATATTCTATAGAAGGGGGACTTTGCAACCTACATGGAGAAATTGTGAGGGTGTAACCCTGCTATCACTAGTTATTTTATGAGAAATTGGAAGAAAGGGAAGATATACTTCAACAATCAATGGATTTTCATCAATGAGGAGCTTATTATAGAAGCCACGAGCTTATCCATGGAAGGGATGAAGTTCTATCATGATTGTAGCTACTCTGACAGAGCTTATGAGATATTTCTAGAGAACGATGAAGAGGCTGCCAGATTGGAAAAGAAGGTAGGAGGTTACTTTAGTCCTAATAACATCAGTCATCCATGGCATTTTATTTTATATGCTGCTATCAGTTATTTAACCCTTGATGGGAGATTTTCTAGGGCCTACGGGCATCATTTCGTTATCCTGAATCACTTTAGGCATAACGAGAATATGAGCATTCCTTTTCATCTTATGAGCTCATTGAACATTACAATGAAAGATTACCAAGATGACCCTCATGGGGATCACGCATCTCATCAGGGTCTAATGGTTTTGATATATAATGTGTTAAAATTGAGGAAAATTGAGAAGACTATTTTTAAGGGCAAGATTATTAATGATGTGGAAACCGAGGATGAAGACATGGGAGAAAACGTTGAAGTTGATACTAAGGATGAGATGAAATCAACTAGTACTAGAGGAACTGGTATCATGAAGGGAGGTTCTTCTAAGATGACCCCTAAGAAAAAGCTAGATTTTACTGAGATGGATTCTAAGGTGGAGGGTTTGAGGACTGATGATTAAGATACTAACCCTAAGTGCAACAAAAGAAGGAAAACTAGTCTTAAGGAAAATACCCCTATTGCTAAGAGGACCAAGAATAATAAGGGCATCCTTGTGTCCTTTGATGATGAGGAACTTGTTTATGATAGTCTTGAAACCAAGGAGAATCTGGATAAGGATCTGGAGGATGAAGCTAAAACTCACAACAAGGATGATGAAAAAGATGATAAAACTCAGGGGAAGGAAAAACCTGCTACCACTTTGAGAAAAACGATAGATTTAATATTGGTATGGATCAGAAAGAGAAAATTCTCTCTTTTGGTAGATTTATGCCTACTATTGCTCAAGATAATGTGAATATGAAGGCTGAGCTTCAGGAAAAGGGAAGATTGTGAATATGGTCAAGGTTCCGACCTTCGGCGAGGATCCTATGGCTACTAGTTTGAAGAATTGGACTGAAGCGATCAACAAAGGGGAATATTTTGGGGAGATGGGCACTAAAGTGCTGAATATGGAAGAAAAGATAAACAATATAAGCAAAAAGGCAGAGAGTAGTAATAATGAGGATCGCATTACTACTTTGGAAGGGAAAATGGAGAAGATGGAAATGATGCTCAAAAAGATAAGTGAACAAAGCTACAATATTTTGAAAGCCTTTGCTAAAGAGAGAAAGAACTTATTGGACAAGATTGCGGCTAATAGGGAGGAGGAGAACAAGGAGCCCAAAGAGGGTGCAGGTTCTAGCATCAGAACCCGTGCTAGTATAAAGAAGAAAGACACTGATCTTGAAGATCTTAGGATCTCTATAGGCAACATGGAGCTTCTCACTGAGAAGACTAAAGAACTGATGGAAACAAGCTAGCTATTGTCTTTTTTTCTCCCCATTTGCTATCTTTTTCTAGTGCTATCTTTTCCTGTTTCTATTTTGTGTGGCCTCAAGCCCTAGCTTCGTCTCTATTTTTTATTTTGGTTGTTAGTTGATCAGTAATGCCTATCTTCTGATCTTTTGTACAAGGTTTCGGGACCTTTCAAATCCTGCTTTTACTTAATCAAAACAATTAACATTTTTAGCATATTAATAACATGCAAATTGATAATTAATTATCAGTTCATTAATTATACTTTAAATTTCAATTTTGGATTTAATAATTAATTAAATCCTCTATTTCAAAAATTAGACTTTTTAATTAAGTCTTTTAATTAACACATGTGTTTAATTAATTTTCATTAATTAAATAACATCATATTTAATATTTCCAAAATTAATAAGATTTAATTATTACTTACATAATTAATCTTATGAAACATTCAACCATTAACACCACAATCACATCAAACCACATGACTAGACAACATGAGGACAAAATTGACTAAACCCAAAATACCACAATCAAGCACAAAGGAAGGGTTCACGAATGATGTCACCTTAACAAGTTTGGAAGGTAGGAAAAAGAAACTTGTCCATTGTTTCAGGAGAATAATGGCTTAAGTTGGGATTCAGACCTTCCTTTCATCTCCCCTCTCTTACCATTGAGACATTGTGATAGGCCACGCCCATCCTGACGATTCAGGGAAGTCGATGCCTGGTACCTGCAAACATGCATCACAAATTTGAGCATGTACATAATATATATAACAGACAATGATAGGGATCGGTTGATCATGTGGTTCTTGCAATGCAAGTAACTACGTCTCTGTCATCTACCACATTAGACACATCATATAGAATATAAGATAAACACGCCACACAGTAATGTAAAAGATATATGCCAACCATACACATGCAACTATGGGGTGAGTAAAATCATTCTAACATATACATAATCATCATGAATATAACCAAAATATTCTTGCATCAATATTGAAAAGTAAATTATGGGTGGACACTATATTCTATGCACTATTCATGAAGAATGCCAAACAACAATGTCTTTTATTAAATAAAAATATCTCGTTAGGATCTAAATCAAGAACTACTCAAGTTAAGGACACACATCCATGTCCTGAACTTAGCACCAAGTTTGCAACCAAGAATATTGCATAACCAATCCAAACTAATCCAAGAGCTAAAACATTGTCTCTACTTGAAAAACTAAAATACCAGTCTATGATAAATCCTTCATACCTTACTCAAATCATCATGAGAACCTTTTTAATTTTACATAGATCAACTAAAGACATCAATGAAACCATTTTTACCTTCACAACATTTGATATCCAATGCAATAGTTGTACCAAATTAATCTTCTCAGTGAACATATCAAGAATACACAAGAAAATTTTCATCAACAATAAGAATGTGTTGACATCAATGTCAGCACATATATGCATGATATCTTAGAAATATCCAACAATCTCCCCCTTTTGTATTGATATTGGAAACACGTGATGTGAAAAAATCAAATCGATGCACAAAGAAACTATATCAACAATACTACCAACAATATCCACAATATATGTTTTAGAGTCTCTCAAACAATATCTCAAATAGAAATAAATTTATCCCTCTCGTACTTGTTTTTCACATAACTCTCTCTCCCCCTTTGACATCAATGAAAAAAGAACATCTATGCACTAAGTCATAAAAGCCAAAAATATGAACATCTAACTGATCAAGCTAACTACTCCCCCTGAGTAGTAGCCACCAAAACATAAATCTAGAATAATGATGATCTCTATAAGTACATTGGACTGATGAAAATCAATGCATCTTTAGCTTTGATTAGGAGGGGAAATTACCCCAAGCTTACCTCGGAGATACTCAAAAGTATCCTTTGGAAAGGACTTCATGAAGATATCTGCAATCTTCTCTTTAGTAGATACATATTCCAATATGACTTCTTTTTTACTGACCTTGTCTCTCCATAAATGATATTTGGTAGATATATGCTTTGTATTTTAATGTAACACAAGGTTCTTTGAAATATTGATAGCACATGAATTATCACAATAGATAGAAATTGGCTCATCAATACTTAATCTGATATCTTTCAACATTTGCTTCATCCATATTACTTGTGTATAATTAACAACAACAAAAACATATTTAGATTCAGTAGTAGATTGTGAAATACAATTTTTCTGTTTACTTGCCCATGAAACTAGTCTTTTTCACAAAAAGAACACTCCACCAATTGTGCTTTTTTTATCATTTGCATTACCTGCCCAATTTGCATCAGTATAATCATTCAATGTAAAATCATCATCCTTTCCATACCATAATCCATAATAAATTGTCCCTTTCAAATATCTGAATATCCTTTTAACAACAACAACAACACGTGATTCCTTCAGCTCTACTTGAAATCTTACAACAATGAAAATAACATTCATAATATCAAGTATGGTCTATGTTAAGTATAGTAAACCTCTGATCATTTATTTTTATATTGGTTGATTTTCTTTAGGTCAATCATCATCCTTTTTCAATTTGCAACAAGTAACCATAGGAGTGCAAACAAGTTTTGAATCATCCATACCAAATTTCTTCAACAATTCATTCACATACTTAGCCTAAGATATGAAAATACCTTTATCAGATTGTGTAATTTGTAGACCAAGAAAAAAATTCAAGTCACCTATCATGGACATCTCAAACTCTTTATGTATCTCATCAACAAATTTCTTACTCAACTTGTCATTTCCACCAAAATTAATGTCATCCACAAAGACTTCAACAATCAAAATATTATCATGATCAAATTTGAAGTATAAGTTTCTATTAGCAGTACCATTACTAAAACCAAGCCTCAATAAATATTTATCTAACCTTGCATTCTAGTCTCTAGGTTCTTGTTTCAATCCATATAATGATTTCTTCAGTCAGTAAACCATGTCATCTTCATCAATCAAAGTAAATCCATCAAACTTCTCAATTTAGACTTTTCTTCCAATTCTCCATTCAAAAATGTTAATTTAACATTCATCTGATATACCTTAAAATATTGTAAGTATCATATGTAAGAAACATCCTAATAGCTTCAATTATAGTACCAAGAACAAAGGCCTCCTCAAAATCAATGTCTTCCACCTATGAGTATCCCTTGCAAACAAGTATAACTTTCTTCTGAACCACTTCACCTTCTTCATTCAATTTGTTTTAGAAAAACCATTTAGTATCGATCACATTTTTGTTCTTAGGTCTAGGAACAAGAATCTATGCCTTATTTTTCTCAATCTTTTCCAACTCTTCTTCCATCGGTTTAACCCAAATTTCATCTTTGCATGTTTCATCAACATCCTTAGGTTCAATCTTAGAAATCAAACAAGTTGCATTTCTAGTAATTCTTCCTCTAGTTTGAACACCTTGATTCCTATCACCAATAATCATATTTTTTAAATGATATAAGCTCACATAAATTTTATTCTTTGGATATGAATTAGTAGAAGACTCTTGTTTTTCCACTTCTTCATCATTTGCAACTTCTCTATCATGTTCTATTGAAGCATTCTGATTGTGATTCTAATATTATGCTTCCATTTCTCAATTTTCTTCTTCATCATCTGATTCAAAACTGCAAGATCTAATTTATTTTTGATAATTTTCATCCACTTTGACATTCTCAGATTCAATTATATTTGTCAACCCTTTTTTATAATATTTGTATTCTTTTCTTTCTGTAGAATAAAAAAGAAAGAATCCTTTATCACATCTAGGATCAAATTTCCCTAAATCTTCATCTCTACTGATATAAAATTTTCTTCCAAAAATTCTAAAGCATTTTGCTGTAGGAACATGACCATACCAAATTTCATAAGGTGTCTTACCAATGCCTTTCTTGATTTGAACTCAGTTCAATGTATAGAGTGTAGTGCTAACCACTTCTCTCCAATAGATTTATGGTACATCTCCTTCAATCATCATAGTCCTTGCATTTTCTATAATATTTCTATTTCATCTCTATACAATGCCATTTTTTGTGGGGTTCCTGGAGCAGACATTTTCCTCTTTATTCCATACTCTTCACAAAAAGTGTTAAAATTAGTAGATGTAAACTCTCCACCTTTGTCTGATATTAAACATTTCAACTTCAGACCTTTCTCAGTCTCAATCATATGTTTGAAAATATTGAATTCATCAAAGGCCTTAGATTTCTCTTTCAAAAATGTAACCTACGTCATTCTAGAATAATCATCAATGAATAAAATAAAGTATATATCCCCATAATAACTTCTAGTTCTAACATGACCACATAAATCAGTATGCACCAAATCTAACAATCCACTCAAAGAATAATTATTTCTCTTGAAGGCATATCTATTCATCTTACCCATTTAAAATTCCTTACACATCGCATTAGCAGGCTTCAACCATTTAGGTAGATCTCTAACTTCTCTTGCAGTGCTTGTCTTCACAATGTTATCAAAGTTTACATGACAAAATCTCTTATGCCACAACCAACTACTATCAATATTAGAAATAAGACATCAATTCTCTTAATTCTTCAAATAAAATACATTAAATTTAGTCTTTCTTCCTCGTGCAATCTCAATTCTAGAGCTTCCAATAATTTTGCACATTCAATCCTTGAATTCTAAGTTGTAACCTTTATCAACTAGTTGTCCAACACTCAAAAGATTATACTTCAAACCTTCAACATATAGAACATCATCAATGTTATTCTTACCATCAAGAGTAATGGAACCTCTACCTCTAATCATATAAGGATTTTCATCACTGAACCTGAAAACACCACAATCATACGTATCCAACATCACAAAAAAAAAATCTTTGGTCATGTGTTGTGAACAACCACTATCAATAACCCATTCATCATTTTTATCCACATGTGAAACCAAGTATGTTTCTTCATTCAAGAAACTAGGATTCTCATCTTTGATAGCAATAAACACAATCTCATCTTCACTCTTTTTAGATTCATCATCAGTTACACCTTCATCAGCAACATAATAACACTTCTTCTGATATTTAGACTTGAATTTCTAAGGCTTATACTTAGGTTCTTTATCCAAAAATATTGAAGCAATATGACCAATCTTATTGCATAAAAAAAATTTCAAAGGTAATTTTCCTTGATACTTATCAGATCCCTTAGGTAGTCTCTTTGCATTTAGGGCTTCAAGAACTTAAAGATTTCTTTCTTCTTCCTCAATTTATTCCCATTCCTTAGCATGTTTGGATATATACTTAGATGAAATTTCTCTAGGGTCATATCTTTTATTATCCTCAAGAATAGTCACTTTAAATACGGCTTCAACTTTAGGAAGACTATCTCAAAATTTACTCATTTCTAAAGAGAATAACTTACCAATCAATGTGTCTCTTGTTACTGTAAACACCCTAAAATGGACATACTTGCGACCTTACATTAAAACACTAATTTTCATCTATTAATTAATGCTTTTTTAATCATTAATTAATCATCTATTTCTTCTAAATCCATTCCCCAAATCATTTAATCATTTCCCCATAATTAATTAAATAATTAAGTTTATTTAATTAATTAACCTTAATTAATTCATCTCTATTAATTAATTAAAGTCAATTTCCTAAAGTTTAAATTTAAATATTTAAACTTATTAATTTATTCTTCTAATAAAATTAATTTTATTACATTAATTTAATTTCACTCAACAATTTTATTCTAAATCAAAAAAAATTTATTTATCTCATGTTTGAATACTTTATATTCAAAAATTAATTAAATATTCAAATAAATCCTTTCTCAAGTTCAAAAAGGTAACTCTTGATCAACTTTTTAGTTAACTAAACATCCCCTCTTCTCTCCAAGTTGAAGAGGTGGAGTTTACTGGTTTCTTTTCAGTTAATGAAACATCCCCTCTTCTCTCCAAGTTGAAGAGGTGGAGTTTACTGGTTGCTCCTTAACTAAAACATCGCCTCTTCTCTCCAAGTTGAAGAGGTAGAGTTTACTGATTGCTTCTCCAGTTCCTTTTGATCTCAACCATTCATCCTCTATTCTCTGGGATCGATCTCAACCGTCCAAATCATTTTTCATCTATATAATCAACCCTTCTCAACTATTTGAAGGATCCAGGATTTCAAGCTTTGAGCACACTTACTCTGTAGGATTCTTGCAGGAAGCATCATGCATTCTTATGATCATATCAATATCATTTTCTCAACACTCCCAAGTCACAGAAATTGTCAATACCAATACTGAGCACCATTCATCTAATGTTTCAGAAGGAGTAGAGATAAGCAATAGAATCCTCGAGCATTGTGGTTTGAATTTTTTTGTTTTCCTCTTTGATTGCTCACTATTTTACTGTCCTTAGATTCATTCTTAGTATTTATCATTTCTTTCCCCCATTGCAAATCGATGCTACTAACCCTCATTAATTTGAGCTGGTGCAGGATTGGATCTACACATTTTGGTGAATCCGACATGAATCGAACAACCCAATAATCGCTTTTAGATGACAAACAAAATTTCCTAGCCTCAGTCGTATGACTGCAGTTTCATTTTTTTTATTTTTTTGATAAATATTGTAATTTCACAATTGATGAAAGTTTATTGCAATTGATAAACACTTTCTAGAATCAAATGGTTTATTACCGCAATTTATCTTTATAATTTTGCAATCAATTTATGTAGTTTTTAAGTCTCTGGTTCAGGTAGTTTGCCGCAGTTGACATATATTTTTTGCAATCGCCAGCACATTGCCACAATCGACAGAATAATTTTGCAATTGATAGAATTTACTGCAATCGGCTGGAGAATTTTGCATCTAACAGCAGAATTTTGCATTTGACAGAATAATTTTTTAATTTCTCTATTTCAACATTTTATTAATTAGATTTGATTTAAATTTCTCTCAATTTTTGTGCAGGAATGAGAAAATGACATATGAAAAAAGGATAACTAGTAGCACCTCGAGTTATAGATCACTAAGAGTAGCCATAATAAGAACTTCTCATTACCACTCGCAATGAAAGGCTATCTTGGCAATCGTAGCTGAAGATCAAAGTGAATCTTTTAACGAGTATCTCAATTCTCTCAAGCATTTTGTAACCAAATACAAAGTTACCATTATCCTACACGATCTCAATAACCCATGTTTTTCTATATATTATTCAAATTGGTTTTTAGGAGGTTTTGGTACTAATATCTTCTTGACAGCTTGTGGCGTGGAAACAACTTTAACAAAGCAAACTAAAATCAATTCATTTCTCTTCTTGGTGCTTAAAATGAAAAGTGTATGCAAAACATCACAACCACACTTCTTTGATTTGGTGCTTTAAAATTTACATGGTGCTTAACAATTGAACAAAGGCAAAAAATATTTGAATTCGGTGCATGTAAAATTGACCAAAACAATCTCATCTTTTGATTTGGTGCATAAAATTGACATGGTGGTTAAAAATTGAATGAAGGAAAAAAAAATCTTTGAATTTGGTGCATCTAAAATTGAACAAGAAATATTCATTTGGTTTGGGCTTAAAATTGAATTGCATGCATGTATGGATGATTGTCTCAGTTCACACTTGATATTTTGGTGCTTAATCGATTAACCTTGTGTCTTGAGTCTTTGGTGCATTTGCACAATATGTTAGATTAACAACCTTTATACTTTTTTAGAGAGGCCCTTCTGGGGAAAGCACCTCTTCCTCAAAGGAAAAAATTAAACCGGTAATCCTTCTGATCGGTATATATAAAAAAAACCAAACCAAAGTTCTTTTTTATATCTAGCCAAGCTCGGGCGAGGTGTGTTGATGATATACTAGATCGAGTGAAGTATCCCTAAGTAGCTAGCATGGTCAACTAGGCTATTAAGTGAGTCACACATGTACCAACTGATTGGATAGACTCCATAGACCATACTACAACCCTTTAATTAGAGACCTACCAATTTCACCTCTAAAAAAGTGTCTTATTATAGTGCAAGGGGTTACATAATTTCCCCCCAAGATTCCCAACATATCTGTTCCAGGATACTATGTTGATGAAAGTGATCTTGATTAGCATGGAAACAATATCTGGCAAAGGAAAAAACACCGTCACCTACATCGTGGATCTTCATGTACTAGTAGCACGACAATTGTTGTGTGAGCTGACGAACATACAAAGCATTGGACCTATAATATTGCATCTTGAAGCCAATTGACCTAGATTAATCTGACTGTCTCTATTTTGACCATGTGAAAACATTGCAACTTGGCAAAGTTGTAGAACATACACTTTTTATTATTGGATCTTCAAAACATTGTGTCTATTGTGGTTTCTTGTGATTATTTCTCAAAAATGAAAAACCTACTTCTCACACTGTCAAAATGATTCAAACATTTTCAAAGTCTAGGGTGTCAAACAAAATTTGTTCCAAAATCACATCATTGTTCCAAAGAGATCATTTTATCAGACAAATTCCCAAACTGCTATCAATTTTCAAGACTGTTGCACTTTGCCACAATTGACAGAATTTTTCTGCAATTGACAGAAGTTTACCGCAATTGAGCCTTTTATTTCTGCAATTGATCCATTTATTGCTTTAATCATTAGAAGTTTACCACAATCGACCCTACATTCTACCAAAATTGATGGAAATTCACTGTAATCAACCTATAGACTTGTGCATTTATTCTATCAGGAAATTTTAATTCCTCTATCAAGCACTCTGCATTTTTATCATTCTGAAACCTTGGAAAACATTCCCCATTTCATGTGAATATAAAAACATCTAGGATCATCCCTCTTTGACAGTTTGGCTATTGTTTACCATTTATAGTTCAAAAGTTCATATTAGATTATCTTGATCCCATTATCTCAGTTTCAGTAGTCTTTATCAGTGACTTTGTCTCATCTAAAGCAATATTTAGAATCAATATCTTACATCACCAATCTCATAGATCAAGAGAAGTCAAAATTTGTTCCTAGAATTACCCTTGTCAAAAATAGGTACTCAGATTCTCCTTGAGAGGCTATCTCTTTTGTTTTCTTTATATCACTCATTTTAGTTCAAAACCTGGATAACACCATGTCTTTCACATCCTATGTAGGACCTTACACTAGGTTGAAGGCTAGAACCCAACCCGATGAATCCTATATTAACCAATTTCCCCCATGGGAAAAAGAGCAAGAGGACTACCCATTCAAAAACATTGATCCTTCTCTCTACATTGAGAATGTGCATACTATTCCTCTAAGTTCCCATAGGCCAACTATATTTAAATAAGTCACACAAGAAGAGCTCGAATACATAGAGGAAGATGCCTATTCCACGCAAGTTTTTTATGTTGTTGTAGAAAGAAACCCTAAAATATTTCTAGCCATGTTGATCAAAAAGGGTGTCAAGCACCCCGTTGAATTCAATGTGTCAATGATATGGCTTGAAAATGTACTAGAAGGACAAAGCACAACTTAAAAATCTCAAATAGATCTTGTGATATCTCAAGTCTTGTCTCTACCATCAGCAATGACCACGACATCAAGGAAAACTATATCTACCCAAACTATCTCATCCAATCAAGCTAGTACATCATCCACCCAAAAAATGATGGGCTCCCAACTAAGTGCACCCATGTTACTAGTTTATCTCAAGCATCAACCTCATGTCCTTACATCAAGCACTCAATTTGTATCATCTATTTCCCAAATGAGCGATAACCCATTTGCGACTACTGAGGCACTCTAGTCTATCCCTACTAGCTTTGGAATTAATAATTCTCTCCCACATAGATCAATCTTTGTGGGTCTGACATTCATTCAACTTCCACCAAAGGCTACACCTTTATTCCAATAGGGATCCCAACAACAACAACCTTGGATCAATCAGATTCCCCAATATCATAATCACACACTAGGAAATCAATACCAAGTCCCCAGGAGATCATATGTACCAATACAAGGAACACAAAGGAGAAGACTTATACCTACCATGACACAAAAATTCAATGTCAGGAATGTTCCTCAATCTCTAATAGACATGCTGATACAACAAGTGAAAAATCTACAAACGCAAATGGTGGACATGCAAAACCAGGGACAAACCAAGTCTTACATAGTAGAGGACTTGTACCCATACCCATTTTATCACTCATTGCACATGTCTTCATTTCTCACTCACTTCTCGGTGCCCAAATTTGAAAAATACAGAGCCAATACAAATCCTATAGAGCATATTAGGGAATTCTTTGCTAGCTGCATTCAAGTCGCATATGATGAAACTTACCTAATGTGACAATTTCCACAGAGTCTAACTAGACCAAAAATGGAATGGTTCTCACACCTACCCCATGGCATTCAATCTTGGAGAGAATTGGAAAAAAATGTTTATTGTTCACTTCCATCATAACATCGAACGCAAGGTCAGTATCAAGGACCTCTATGATATTAAGAAAAAATAGCGAATCCTTTGTTAAATTCTTACAAAGGTGGAGGAACAATGCAAATAAAATAATGTCTGATGTACCTGAACAAGACCTAATAGTCATGTTTGTTGACAATCTAATCCCATATATGTCATTCATAATAGAGCTGTAGCTCACTCCAAATTTCAAGAAACTCATAGAATGAGGAGTTTGATATGAGAAAAACTTGGTTAAGAGAGGAACCCTTGTAGATCCCACCCAAAGGTACACCAACAAGAATGCAATGAATAAGGCCAAATGGTGGAATAAGAAAAATAATTTCACCAATGATGGTGTCATTGACATCAAAATAGTCAACTATGCTCAACCCAAGGTTTCACTACAAGGAGCACCTATGATGAATCAAAAACCCATGGTACACACTCAGCAGATGAATACTCAGATTCAAACACCCAATGTTCAAGTAGAAACTATGTCCAAAAACCAACCCAATGCACAACTCCCACAAAGGTTTTTGTTTCCTAAACGTGATTGCACACCATTAGAAGAGTTGATAGATTTAGCACTAAAAAAATTTATTCAAACCAATAATATCACTCTACCAAAAATTAGAGAGTACGAACATGGTGTTGTGAAACCCAAATGATGGAAGTATAATGACTTTTGTGAATATCATCGGGTAAAAGGACACAAGACATCCAACTGCTACCGATAGAAAAATGTCATACAAGAACTAATCGACCAAGGGATAATTGATGTCACAAATACCTAATCCAAGGGTACAACCGATCAAAACATCTTCAATAATATATTTCATGATCATAATAAAGGGAAAGTGTCTACATCTGGTGGACATTCTAAGAAAGTGAACTATACCTATGCCAACTCTGATAGCATCATAAATTGTATAAATCCTTTAGATAGCTGAGTTTCTATGATTACTATCAAAGATCCCAATGTCAAATGCATTGTGACAATAGGATATTCTAAGGTTATTTTGCAAGGAATACCTTTCACCTTAGCTACACCAGCTAATCCCACAACAACTTCCAATCCAAAAACCATTCTAATGGATCAGCTAAAGTGCACACCTACCCAGATCTCCATGTTCAATTTATTACACATATCTCCTTAGCATAAGAAAGCTCTAGATCAAGCCCTTCAAAATGTAGCAGTCCCACGAGACATAACTCCAAAGAATTTCAAAACCATGGTCAACTACATCTCTAGAAACAAGCATGCTACATTTACAGACCATGATGGGCCTCCACACAAGCCTCTACACAATGATCCCCCGCATCTGCTTATCCAAGTGCAAAAATGCACAATCCAAAGAGCCCTCATTCATGGTGGGGTTGGGTTAAACATTTGTACTCTTAAAGTGATAAAAATCTTGGGCTATTCAGAATCTAGCATTGATGTCACCAACAGAATTATATAAGGGCATATGAAAAGATGGAAAGATCATCAAAATGTGTCCTCATTCTACCGGTCAGGATAGGGCCATTCATAAAGAACACTCCCTTTCAAATCCTAGACCTTGATTTAGGATATAAAATGTTGCGTGGAAGGTCATGGATACATGAAATACAAGTTGTTCCTCCAAATTATCACCAGTGAATCAATTTCCCATACCAAGGGGCAAAGATAATCATTGAAGGAGATCCCAACCCAATCCAATACTGCAACACCATAAGAAGCAGTACAGATAATCAAGTGCCTTCAAATCAAGAAGCAAACATTCCTTCCACCTCTGATTTTGTTCCTAAAGACATACAAAGAAAGACGGGAATGATATCTATCAAAGACAAAGGGTGTGGTGAGTATATCTATGAGGAAGCTTTTATCATCACCAACATGCCTCAAAATCCCAGACCATATGGTATGCCCTGACCAATGAAAACACATGAAACTCAAGAATTATTCAAATGCCCACCAACCACATTTGTCAAATGAGGAGACATAGCTGAAGAAAACCAGTTTGATCCAAATATCAACACTTGGTTGTATAAAAACTCTCAAGAGACACCTCAAGCACAGATACTGTAACATCCCACCAGGGAACCCAAGAGAGATTAACCTAGAACATGACACTATGTGTGCTGAATAAATTTTTTTTTAAGTTAACATAAAGAGACATACATTAATGCAGAAGCAATTACCATTTATACACATGTCTTACACTCACATAGATTACACGACTCAAGGGTTCCATGATGATGAATTACTTAAAGAAAAACACAACTAAAAAAATAACAAAAGATTCCATCTGATAAAGTATAACAAATACAACTTACATAACCATAATTGCAATCCTCATGGGTAACCATGAAACCACCATACACTCACATCCACTACACATGCCGCAGGGTATGTGTAATCACTCTAATCTACTTAATATTACAATTTCCAGATTAGGTATCACATGTGATACTCTAATACAAGATTTACTTAAATGAAATTACATAATAAATGATGAAGTAACATATAGAGCTCATCTACAAAGAACCATCAAGCACCTGGTACAAGGACGTCAAATCTCAATGGGTAAAGAATCACTACCACCCATCTGTGTGGAACCACAAAGGTCCACCCTACCATGCCGAAGAGATAACAACTCTCAATCAGATATCCAAAACCAAGAAGGAATAACCACTAAGAAAGGGATCCTGATAGCTCTCTAATCCGGTGTACTAATCATCATAAAAGGTAAGACAAACTAATCTAGAGGCAAGTGACAATGTAGAAAATCTAGTATGTGTAAAGGAAGGTTTCATCATGTACATCTAACCCTTAATTTTAGCCCTGATAATCCCAATGGATTCCGGCACCTAAGTGACCATACACGGAGCCAATGACCTCTTGAACTGAAAAGATCACTAACTATGCCAGAACCCGCACCTTGTAAGGGGGAAAGCACTATCTCAACCTCCATCTCAGTCTTTACTAGCACTCAAGCATGGGTGAGGAGAATCATATCTTATTAGTTCATTTTAATCTCTCAGTATGTCTTTAGTTATCACTTATTAAGAAACTCTACAAT
>MU224540.1:2542280-2584838 GCA_018584345.1 Thuja plicata | reverse complement strand
CCCCCATCCTCCACCCCTCCCCCATCTCTCAACTCATCTCTCCCCCCATCTCTCCCTCCATCCCTCCCACTGCTCTAACAAGATCTCCTCATGATGACACTAGTAACAGGATGCATCACATCTGTCAAGGCAATAGGTTGAGCCATCAGCCACCAAGCATCAAACTGTGGATTCATGCCTGCAAGAAAACAAATTTTAGTATCAGTACCACATGGATAAGAAAGCATAACAAAGTATTATGACAAGATCTATATAAAAAGAGTTTAAAAAGAGTTACATGTACCAAATAGGAAAAAGAAAATAAATAGATCTACCTGCATCCACAATGGCTGACTGTGAATTCAATGCAAAAATTCCAAGACCATCAAAAACAATCCTCATAGCATGCATCAAGATCACATATCCCCACAAAGTGATATCTCTAGACCTCTGTGCAAAGTAATTATAAGAATCAGTAACATCCTATCACTCCCCAAACTATCACAACACCCTATTACTATTTTGTAGATCTATCATGTGCACGTGCTCAGTGACTCACCCAATCAAGAACCTCCTCTACCGGAAGAAGGAAAGGTGTGCATCCTCAACCTCCCAAACAAGATAAGATTTATATATCCTCCAAATGAAACAAGGCATCATATCTAATTGTTTCCTCCATTACATCAGATGCCCCATATGGGACTGCACTATGGCTCCATCATACATAAATACATACAGTCTCCTTGCAGGAAGATTGTAGGCACCAACAGGTCTACAAACATAAATGATCTCCCATGCCTAGATCTGGAGAAAGGTAACGCCACATCCAATTGACTTACCACCCTAGTAAGCCATGTAGAACATATGGTAATATATTTGGGCTAACATGCAAGGACCCCAACCATAAATAGTATGGTCCCTCACCATACCCTATGGAACAAATCCCCATCCAACAGAGAATCCATGCTACCTAGGGAAAGGACACAAAATTCCACAGATAAAAGTACCTAATAATGTACTCAACCTATCTAAACTCATGCCAAATATAGACCATGGTATATCATAGGGATCATACATCCCTAACTGATCGACAGGTAGACAAGTCATCTTAGATAATGCAGCAATACCAAGTTGTTGGGTAAACTCTACTAACACATCATAGATAGGAACCTGGAGGATGTGGTTAACATCCTCGAGAGTGACAGTGCACTCTCCAATAGGAAGATGAAAGGTACATGTATCAGAGTATCACCTCTCTAGTAAATCAAAAATCAAACCCCTATTGGTCATGATCTCGGGCATATAGGTAACCCAATATAATCGTAAGTGCCTAAGCATGGTGCTCTCATCCTTGGAGATCTGGAAATGATATACCAAACCTGCAATTTTGGACTCTTGGCAGTGTAGAACATTGCAAGTCATCTACAAGACAAAGTAACATATAGGAATCAGTATTAGGGTCGACAAAACAAATTACCATGTGAAAATAACTAAGTATACAGTACAACAGATCAATTGTGAAATGCAAACATCAATTATGACACATTTATATCAATTATAACATTTATTCAGCATTTCCAAAATAGAACTCACAATTGCGGCAATAAAAGGAATGAATGTGGTACACTTATCAAATGTGAAAAGGAAACAACACTTGTGGGAAAACCATCGGCGATTGCGGTATAGTTACAAAAAAATCATAAAAGCAATTGAATTCAAAAGCATTAATTATGAGCAGTAAATGCACAAGGGATAAAATACTCACTGCACTGCCTGCACCTTTTGGATGACTGAAGGTACAGACTTAGTTAGACACGTGTATGACTCCCTGAAGGCCTGCCATCACTCAAAACAAGATATAAAAAAATAAAATCATAAGCAAATATTACCAGAGAATTAGGAGCTCCAAAGTGCAAAGTGACAAATTAAAGGGCCCACAAGCTATTTATAAGTGATCAACATAAACCCTAATTCCTCAAGGAGCCCTATTTTTACCATACCATGCCCTAAAATATTTCACATATAATATCAGGAGCATTTGAAACTATTTTTACAAACTATCAGATGCCAAGACAATAATTTTGCAGTATCAACAAATTGACGCTCCTGTTGTGACTTTTCACTCAAATTTGTTGAGGGGGAATAAATACACCTACTATCGTTGGGGCAAGCTGGGGCAGGATCAAAATAGAAGATTCTTTGACAATGCAACAAGCCACAATGCATCAAAATGGGGCAAATATAGACACCCTAAAATGGACATACTTGCGACCTTACATTAAAACACTAATTTTCATTTATTATTTAATGGTTTTTTAATCATTAATTAATTATCTATTTCTTCTAAATCCATTCCCCAAATCATTTAATTATTTCCCCAAAATTAATTAAATAATTAAGTTTATTTAATTAATTAACCTTAATTAGTTCATCTCTATTTATTAATTAAATTTAATTTCCTAAAGTTTAAATTTAAATATTTAAACTTCTTAATTTATTCTTCTAATTAAATTAATTTAATTTCACTCAACAATTTTATTCTAAATCAAAAAGAGTTTAATTTTCTCATGTTTGAATACTTTATATTCAAAAATCAATTAGATATTCAAATAAATCCTTTCTCAAGTTCAAAAAGGTAACACTCGATCAACTTTTCAGTTAACTAAACATCCCCTCTTCTCTCCAAGTTGAAGAGGTGGAGTTTACTGGTTTATTTTTGTTAACTAAACATCCCATCTTCTCTCCAAGTTGATGAGGTGGAGTTTACTGGTTGCTCCTTAGTTAACTAAAATATCACCTCTTCTCTCCAAGTTGAAAAGGTGGAGTTTAGTGATTGCTTCTCTAGTTCCTTTTGATCTCAACCATTCATTCTCTAATCTCTAGGATTGATCTCAATCATCCAAATCATTTTCTATATTCTATATAATCAACCCTTCTCAACCATTTGAAGGATCCAGGATTTCAAGTTTTGTGCATACTTACTCTATAGGATTCTTGTCAGAAGCATCAAGCATTATTATGATCATATCAACATCATTTTCTCAACACTCCCAAGTCATAGACGATGCCAATACCAATACTGAGCAGCATTCACCTAGCATTTCAAAAGGAGTAGAGAGAAACAATAGAAGCCTCGAGTATTGTGGTTTGCATTTTTTTTCCTCTTTGATTGCTCATTATTTTATTGTCCTTATATTTGTTCTTATTATTTATGATTTCTTTCCCCCATTGCAAATCGGTGCTACTAACCGTCTTTAATTTGAGCTAGAGTAGGATTGGATCTACACAGTTACAGGTGCCACAGTTAAGATTTCCTAAATAGAAGAAACTTTGTGATTGTAATAAGGAGGACATGATCTTAGGATCTTAGAAATAATTTCATCTTCATCCAATGTCCCACCAGGGCATCTGATTCCACAAACAAGTTTGGTGACCTTTTGCACATAGAAAGTAATGTTTTCATCTTCGGCCATCTTCAATGGTTCATATTTTATTTTCAATATTTTCAACTTGGATTTATTCACATATGCATCTAGTTCATGTAATATCTCTAATTTTATTCATATTTGATGTGTAGACTCCAATTCCATAACATTTGTATGTTCTTCATCTGATAAGACACTCAACAATGCTTATTTTTCTCTTACATTGTACTCAGCTTGTTTCTTCTCATCAGATGTCGCAGTAGAAATATCAATGGGAGGAGTGTAATATTTTTTTTGATATCCGTATACTCTTCACTGGTCCATATCAAGTGTGTAATCATCTGATCCTTCCATAAAGCATAATCAATACATTCAAATCTCAGACTTTCCTCCTTAAAGACTACCTTCCTAGATCTCCTCATATGGTAAAGCTTCCAAAAATTGAATTATTTCTGATACCAATTGTTAGAATTAAGGTAGCACACACAACTAATAGGGGGGATAATCAGTTGTGTCCCAAAACTTCAAATATTTAACCAACTTATAAACTTAATCACAGACATGAAAGATAATCATGAATGAAAGGTCACAACAAATTAATCAACATATAACACCAAGATTTTTTACATGGAAACATGGTTAATGAAAAAATTGTAGTGGGAATCAAACCCACAAGCTGAATTTACTCTATTAAAATCACTATATCCTATTAGGATTATTACAAAGGGGAATGCACATGCATTCAGGCACACTACCTAGAGCTCACTGCCCAAATACAATAAGAGCTTCTGTTAGAGTTTTTTCTTGCAGAATCTAAATGTAGAATCAATGCTTGACTCTATGATTCCAAACTCATGATTCAAACAAGAAAAATTCTAACTAATGAGGATCAAATTCTCCTTCACTTTGAGCTCTAAGGAGTCAGGTGGGTGTACCTCTTAAACTGAATTGCTAGTGATTTTTATTGTAGATGTTGATAACAAATCTTGCAGATGTTAACAACTAATCTAATGTGGAGCTTTATAAACCAAAAGATGCTCTTGACAATAACAAACACTAATACAATAAGGATTCTCATCCTTCTTCACTTCAAGCTTCAAGCTCACATGGGTATACCTAAAGAATTCACTTCTCCAAGGAATCAACAAAAATACTTGTATTCTTCAACACAAGTCATAAACATTTATGCTCTTTAACAGAAACTTAAAAATTATTTATAAATTTAAGGATTGGTGATGATAACTGCTTATCAAGTATGGACCAGTGCCTAATCCAGGAAAGCAGAGTTACATGAACATACATTCATAGAAATATGTTATTAACAACACACCTAGAACCCAAATGAAATACCTTACAAATCACTTTTCTCATTCCCACACACAGACATCAAATTATTATATAAATTTTGAATCCCCTAAAACCACCCTTAAGAATTACCCTTCCCTTGAAACTAACTCAAGAATAATCCCAAATCTACCTTGTAAATAGTGTATTAAAATTTGCCTTTTAAATTCAATACACAAGAATTCAAAAATCAACACAAGAAGACATCATAAATGTGCAAAGGAATTCCACTGTATTTTTATTAAACTTCTCTCTATTTCAATACATTCAAAAATGACCAAAAACTCTAAAACCAGACAAAAATTAGAAAACTATCTAGTAGTTGTAAATACACCATCCTATACTTTACAAAAGCCTTGCTCTTTATACTCCTAGAAATCTTGGAATCATGTTATGAATTAGGATGCAACAAGCTTCGAATATCAAGGTCATGAAAAAATATGTCACACCACTAAAGACAAAATACAATTGAACCAAGAGTCGAGTTGTTAAAAGATTTTCAAAATCATACTCATTGGTCTGTAAGGCCTTTGTAACAACTTGAAACTATGATGCCTTTTCCGAAGAAATCTTTGCCTTTATCATTTGGTGCTCAAAACATTTTTGTAACCACTTCTTATCTTCAATTCATTGGAGAAGTGTCTGCTTGTAGGAATGACGAGATAACCCTTTATCTTTAATCATTTGTAGGATATTTGTCTTTCCATGCGGAAAACACCTCATCACTTGGCCAAGGGAAGTTAATAACCTCATTTTTTTGTTACTCAACTCATCCCTTTCTGTCTTTATTTGTTCAACTTCCTTTTTCCAGAACCCAAAAAATTCTGGCATTCTCAATTATTTCCACATTGTGAATAAACAAAAGTGTGTTTTCCATATTGATGATACTGTTAGTTATTATTGCCAACTCCTCACCCATTTCCCTCATCCATCTTGCTTCCCTTTTTAGTTTACCACCTTTTCTAAAGAGGCTAGAGAATATCTCAAAATGGGTTTTTGGATACTTTTTCCTTAATGTCTTGGCCTTTTTCTCAATGATGTTTCTTTTTGTGTCCAAATCTAACAATTCCTTGAGGAGTTTGTAACTGTCCTTTATTGCAACATCCACATTTTATTGCTTTTTTGATAAATAATAGAATAATTTTAGATCATTTTTCCTTCCTTTCCACTCATTTATAATCCGCTCCAACCTAGCCTTATCTTCTTCAAAAGAATTTAAAATGGTCATAATATTTTTCCCATTCAGGTAAATGGAAGCAGGCTCTATATTATCAGAAAAATGCATGATTTTACCTCTCACTTTTTCCTCATACCTTTTTTGCACCAATGATTATGCACTATGAAATTTTGAGCTTTCTTCTTCCCAACTTCCTCTTACTTATTCCAATCTCTTCCTCTCCGCTACCAATTTATCCTTTTCATAATTGAGCGTTGCCTTTAAAATATAACTAGAAGGCACAGGAGAAGGAGGAAATTCAATAATGGAACTAGAAGATGATGGTTGGGTAGGCTCTTGAGAAATCATCCTTTGAGGAGATGTCTGAACTAATTGTTTTCCTCTTAGCTGAGCAATTATCTTGTTTTTCTCAATGGATTCCTTCTTTACATCAATGTATGCCTTAAGGAACATTTCCATCTTGATCCTCATTTCATGTTTCTCTTTAGCATCACTCTCTATCACTTTCATGTTAAATTTAGTAGATTCTAACACTTTGCTTGATGCTTCCACCCTTGAGGTTTCTACAACCCTTCTCACCATTAAAATACCTGAATAATCAGCATGTGCAATCTCATTCTCTTTTCTGCCTTCTTTTTTCTTTAATTACCACATAACCAAAGTAGCATAATCATTGCTGAATTTGACCCCTTTGATTTCTTGTTGAGCCTCCTCTAGGTTATTATGAATAGTTTTTGTTTATTTTCTAACTCCATCAAAAACAATGGCATCTGCAATGTCCCATTTTGGTAGAATGAGGACTCATGCCTTCCTGATCAATTTTCTTCCCTCTTCAAGGGTAACCTGCCCAAACTTGTCTAGCATTTCTTATTTCATTTCTGCCTCAATTTCATTGTTGTCTCCATCCGGGTGGTCCTTTTCTTTCTTCTGACATTTCTCCTTAAATTTCTCAATGTGAGTTTTGTTAGGAATACTATTCCACAAGACAACTGAGAGGGGGGGTGAATCAGTTGTAGTATAGATTATTAAAATTTAAACTTTGTAAACCATATCAGAAAAAGTAAATAATAACATAGTAAATGCCAACACCATAACACAATATTTGTTGTCGAGGAAAGCCTATTAAAGGTAAAACCCCAGTGGGAATTAACACCCACAAATAATGTACTGAGAGTATATTATCCTTGTTAAAACATATTAGCCCTGTTAGGATCTTGTTACAACATTACAGTACACAGTCCCTGTTAGGAGACAAACCCTGTTATGAGTTAAAGAAAATAGTAGGCTCACTGCCAAGGCTCACTACCAGGGCACACTACCCAAAGAAGGTTAAATCCACCCTCAAGGATTTACAATTTAAATCAAGTGTATAAATAAAATACACAATCCAGTGAACTATCTGATAGTAACTATCTTTGCTTGGTCAGTTCCAATGAAGTATAATAATCATCAACTCTGCTCTACATCCAGTAGTCAAAAATCTTTGTAGCTTCCACACATATCTTTCCTTTTATTCTCTGCCACATCTTATCCACAAGAAAATATCATTCATATATACCCTCTTAAAATAATTCATTAGGTCGGACAGTTAAGCTTTCCTAATACATAATTAACTAGGTCAGCCAATTAAGGCTTTCCATCATACAAATAATTATATAACCCCTTGCAAAGATACACATGGTACATATAGAAAGTAAACATCAATTAAAATCCATCAAATATACTTCCAGATCCGCAATCCACGCTCATAATTAATTTTACATGCTACATGTCTAAAGTCAGTCAGTAAATAGGTCTTCTCCAGAATACACACCATGGCTGACGTCACCAATAGAAAAACAAAAATAAAACTCAACCCATTACTCTAACATATGTTGGTTGTCCACTAGTAATCTCACACCATCTAAAATATCTTCACCAGAAAGATATACCATAAACACAGAGACCTGCTCTGTCTAGAATCACAGTTACAGTCCAGAAAACTAGTCTTCACCAAATAAACTGTAACATCCACAATATGTAACATTAAGTCAAGTGACCTTAGGAAGAAGGTTAGCACACATCCTTCTGCTAAAATCCAAATTTGATTGGTACACTTCTTCCAGTCAAGTAGCCACTCTGTCTTCTCCATAGAAATATATGTTGACATCAGTGACAAAACATGAATATCAACAACATGATCAGTAACCAAAATTGATATCATCCAAAAATCTCCCCCTTTTTCATTGATGGAAAAATATGGGAAAATCCATATTCATCAACCCAAAAGTACTCTCTCTCAATACAATCTTCTCAATATCCTCATCACAAATCTCCCCAAAACAGTAGAGATTTTCACATAGATTCCTTCCCCCTTTGGAAACAATGGAAAAGGGTGCCATAACTCATCTGTATTCTTCTGTAAGTTGTAGGATTTTCAAATCTTTGTGTCTAACAATTAGGTGCAAGATCACCCAAATGTACTCCATAGTGTTCTCCTGTGATCAATCCCCCTAAGGAGTAGATCCATACATCAAGTCCAAAGAGTGATATATCTCTAAAAACCACTGGAATGATGCATATCTACATCAATTAATTACCACTGGGAGGGGCCACCACCTCAAGCATGCCTCTGAGATATTCAAAAGCATATTTTGGCAAAGGTTTGGTAAATATATATGCTATCTATTCCTTTGTGCTAATGTACTCCAGTCTGATTTCTTTATTTGCTACCTTCTCCCTCAAGAAATGATACTTAATAGAAATATGCTTAGTTTTTGAATGCATTACACGATTCTTTGACATGTTTACTGTGCTATTTTTATCACAATTAATAACCACTGGCTCTTTGAAATTTATTCTGATGTCTTATAGAATTTGTTTCATCCAAACAACTTGTGTGCAATTTATTGCAGTAGCAACATATTCTGACTCAGCAGTAGATTGAGCAATACAGTTCTGCTTCTTGCTTAACCAAGAAACTAGCCTTTTCCCAAGGAAGAATGCACCACCACTTGTACTCTTCCTGTCATCCACATTACCTACCTAATCAGCATCATTAAAAGCATGCAATGTAAAATCATCAGATTTTTCATACCATAATCCATATTTTATTATCCCTTTCAGATATCTAAAAATTCTTTTCACAGCAGAAAAATGTGTTTCTTTAGGATCTGCCTGATATCTAGCCACAATTCCAACTGCATTGGTAATATCTGGTCTAGTGTGTGTTAGATATTGTAGACCTCCAATCATCAATCTGTACTTATTCTAAACAACACTTTGAGTCTCATCACTATTAGTCAGTTTTTTTCCTGTCACCATAGGTGTTCCAACAGGTTTACAATCTTCCATTCCAAACTTTTTCAACATTTCTTTAAGATACTTGGTCTGAGATACAAAAATTCCATTCTTACTCTAGTTAATTTGCAAATCAAGAAGAAATTTCATCTCATCAATCATTGACATTTCAAATTCATTCTCCATTTCTTTACCAAACTTCTTACTCATCTTATCATTGCCTCCAAAAATTATATCATCAACAAATACTTCTATAATCAAGATTCCATCTTCTTCAGTTCTTAAGTATAAATTACTATCTACATTAACTTTCCTAAAACCAAGATGAAGTAGATATTTGTCCAGTCTTGCATACCATGCCCTTGGTGCTTGTTTCAGTCCATACAGTACTTTCTTTAGTCTACAAACCATGTTTTCATCATCTGTCAAAGGAAAACCATCAGGTTGCTCAATGTAAATTTCTTCTTCTAAATCACCATAGTATGATCTTGTTCGTGTAGGACCACACAGATCTATATGTACCAGATACAACTTCACTTTATCTGAATAATTGTTTCTTTTAAAATTTCTTGTAGTCTTCTTCTCCATAACACATTCTCTACACATAGTGTTAGATAGCTTTAAAATCTTAGGTAGATCTCTTACTGTATTATTTGTACTTGCCTTCACAATGTTATCAAAGTTAACATGACAAAATATTTTGTGCCATAACCAACTATCATCAATATTTGCAATAAAACAAGAATCTTCAGATGTGTTCAATTCAAATACATTACCTCTTGATTTAGTACCAGATGCGATCAGGTCTCCTATTTTACTCTTGATAGAACATTTCCCTTTAATGAAGTTCAATTGATAACCCTTGTCCACTAGCTTTCCAACACTCAACAAATTATTCTTAAGTCCATCAACAAGTAATACATGTTGTGTTAGTCTTTCCATCCAAAGAGATAGATCCAACTCCAATAATAAGCTTAGGAGTATTGTCACCAAATCTGACAACCCCTCCGTCATGTCTTTTCAAACTCACAATTTTTTTTTTATCTCTAGTCATATGATGTGAATAACCACTATCTATAACCCATTCATATTTCTTTTCAACTTGAGATACTAAAGATTTTTCCTCATGCATAGGTACATCATCCTTAATAGCAATAAATCCAATTTTGTCATAGTCACCATCATCATCATCAGATATACCCTCACTAGCATAATAACATTCCTTGTCTTTTGAATATTTAGACTTGAAATACTTAGGTTTTGTGCTTTGGAACTCTTGTAGGACATCTAGATGCAAAATGACCAATCTTGTTACATGAAAAACATTTCAAAGGTAATTTTCCTTCAAATTTACCCTTACCTCTCTTTTCTCTTCTAGAAATCAGTGCCACAACTTCATCTAGATTTCTTTCTTCCTCCTGTATCTATTCCCATTCATCAGTATAAGCTCCAAGCTCTTCTCTTATGTCACCATTTCTGGTGCTTGCATTTCTAGATAAAGTCTTTTTGTTCTTGTGCACGGTTGCCTTGAATGTTGACTCCACTTGAGGTAAAGTGTCTCCCAATTCTACGGCCTCAAAAGTAGTTAGCTTTCCAATCAAAATTTCTCTGGTGAAGTTCGGTGTCAAAGGTATAATTTCCTCTATGGCTTGTACTTTGGTTTTGTATATAGGTGTCAAAGATCTAAGTATCTTTGCAATCACTTCTTCCTCACTGTAAGTTCCTCCAGAGTTTCTAATGCCAATAACCACTTTAGTAATTCTCTGTGCATATGCCCTAATGTTCTCATCTTCTTTCATCTTCATTGATTCCATCTTTGTCTTCCAGTTCTGTAACTTTGCTTGCTTTGTAAACTTGTCTCCAACATATAATGCTTCTAGTCTTGTCTAGATCTCATGTGCAGAGTCCAAGTCTTTTACTTCAGTGAATTATCCTTCTAAAAGAGTGCTAAATAAAGATTCCCTTTCAACCATATTACATGAAAGTAACTTCTTCAAAAGCCTTTTCTAACTCATCCTCAGTCGCTATATTTTCATTCTTCTTTGTGATCATCTATTAATCAATTCCCAGACATATAAAATGTGTTCTCATCTTGTTCATTCAACTGTCAAAGTTTTCAGGATCAAACTTTGGAATATCCTTCCTGTAGTAAATCATCTTCAGGATCACCTCAAGCTGTTAAACTTTATCTCTAAGGTCCAGTAGCTCTGATACCAATTGTTAGGAATAATAGTCCACAAGACAACTAAGGGGGGGGGTGAATCAGTTGTAGTATAGATTATTAAACTTTAAACTTTATAAACCATATCAGAAAAAGTAAATAATAACACAGTAAATGCCAACACCATAACACAATATTTGTTGTCGAGGAAACCCTATTAAAGGTAAAACCCCGGTGGGAATTAACACCCACAAATAATGTACAGAGAGTATAGTATCCCTATTAAAAGATATTAGCCCTGTTAGGAGCTTGTTACAACATTACAGTACACAGTCCCTATTAGGAGATAGACCCTGTTAGGAGTCAAAGAAAATAGTAGGCTCACTGCCAAGGCACACTACCCAAAGAAGGTTAAAGACACCCTCAATAATTTACAATCCTAATCAAGTGTGTAAAGCTAATGCACAATCCAGTGAACTGTCTAATAGAAACTATATTTTCTTGGTAATTTCCAATGAAGTATAACAATCATCAACTCTGCTCTATATCCTATAGTCAACAAGGTTCACAGCTTCCACACATCTCTGTCCTTTTATTCTCTGCCACATCTTCTCCATAAGAAAAGATCATTCATATATAATCTCTTACAATAATTCATTAGGTCAGCCAGTTAAGATTTCCTAATACATAATTAACTAGGTCGGCCAATTAAGGCTTTCCATCATACAAATAATTATATAACCCCTTGGTAAGATACACATGGTACCTATAACAAGTAAACATCAATTACAATCCACACTCATAATTAATTTTATACGCTATATGTCTGAAGTCATCTAGTAAATAGGTCTTCTCCAGAATACATGCCACAACGGATGTCACCATTAACAAAAAAACAATCAAACTCAGTCCATTACTCTAACATATGTTGGTTGTCCACTAGTAATCTCACATCATCTAAAATATCTTCGCCAGAAAGATATACCAGAAACACAGAGACCTGCTCTGTCTAGAATCATAGTTACAGTCAATAAAAATAGTCTTCACCAAATCAACTGTAACATCCATAATATGTAACATTAAGTCAAGCAACCTTAGGAATAAGGTTAGCACACATCCTTCTACTAAAATCCAACTTTGATCTTTTTGAATGATTTGTATAGTGTCTGTACATTTCTTCCAGTCAAGTAGCCAGTCTGTCTTCTCCATAGAAATATATGTTGACATCAGTGACAAAACATGAATATCAATAGCATGATCAGTAACCAAAACTTATATCATCCAACAAGTTCTGCATAAGAATTGAATGAATGCTCTGGATTTCACAAAATTATCATCCGATAAGAACTGATCACTTCCCTATTTTTTAATGGGGTCTAGTTCTTTCCTAGAAAACTTTTCTAAATCCATCTCAACATGCTTGGGCTCTTTAGGCATCCCCTCTTGCATTTATTGATGTGTTACAAAAATATATCCTATTTTTCCCATTTGTAGCAATTGTTATGTTACCACTTTCTCATCCATTTGTAAAGGAGATTGAGAAGGGGAGTAGACATTCTCCAATTGTTTCCCTTCTTCCTCTTTTCATTTTCTCTTTGGGGATGGCACTGATCCTAAATATGTACTTATTGGCCTTTTCCCTCTTGAGGTGGAAACCTCCTTATCATGTGTTTGCATTTCAATTTGGCCTCTATGGGATGTTTCCCCTCCTTGCATGACCATGTTGTATCCTTTCTTCTGGTGTAAAACATATTTCCCTTATGGGATGATCCTAGCATGTGTAAACTTGTCTAGGATAGCCTTAGCCCTTTTTGGCTCTACCTTCATTACAACCTCTCTCTTTTGTTTTAATATTTGCATTAAATCTTCAAAGAGTGTCATTAAAAAATTAATTTTATTTTCCCAAGGCTTGAAATCTCTGAAAGGATCATATCATTTATCAAAATATTGAACAAAATACAAGTTCTTCTTATAGACCAACCATTTTTCTTTCCTAATCTCTTGTTCCCACAGGTTGAATTCATTTCTAATATTGGCCTCAGGAAAATTGAACTAGTGATCCATTGCTAAGCATCTTGTCCTCTTTCTAAACATATAACTTATAAATGCCTCAGGGTTATCACATCTTCCTACTGAGGTTGTCAAATGATAAGGCTCAAAATATTTATTCAAATGTACCCATCCACCCTTGGTGATGACAAACTGGTGTACAATTGTAATGGTGGGAAAAATGGTGCATTTTCCCTTTCCTATTAAAGCCTCCTCATTTATCCCACCAATTTTCCTTATTATCTCAGCAATGCCCATTTTAAGAGGGATTTGATAAGGGAGTAAATATGTGGTGCCTCTGAAACCATATACTTTGAAAACTATTGAAACAGGATACAATATAACATCACCCCAATTGTGAACTATCTTAATGCTATGAGAAAACTGCTTTAGTCTTAAAAGATTTAACAAAGAATTGTGGATCCTCGGGTTTTCAGTAAACAATAAGGCTCTAAGCCTTGAAGCAAAGCTTTTTCCAAATGTGATGTAGCTAGATTCTTTCCTATCCCATAATAAATATGTGCTCCACAATTGAACATGCATTTCTTCCCCATCTTTGAATCTCAACAACTCCATTTCCTTCTCAAATTACTTTGCACCTTTGAAAAGGAACATATGCATCAATATATAATACAATCCAAATGGTTTGTCAACCTTTCCATTCTTAATACCTATCAAGCCTTTATGGATTGAATCAGCAACATAAGTTGCAAACTCAAAAATTATGGCTAAGTGAGGGTGGATAATTTGCACCATCATGAACATATAATGAATAGGCATCTTTGTCTCCTCATCATCTCCAAATATATGACTCAAAGCATTGTATACACCTCTGGCCTTTAGATTGAAATAATCCAACTGGATTGGTGTTATCACTTTTTCTTGTAGAATCAATATATAATAGTAAATGCTTGACTCTTTGTTTCCCAATTCAGATTCATATAGGGAAAAGGCTAATTAACAAGGAAAATATTCCTTCTTCACTTTGGGCTCCACAAACCCAGGCAGGTGCACCTTCAACACACTACCGGCTTTCAACAAATTTGATAGTGGATCAAGGATTCATGATCCTTCTTGTTTTTAGGCCACTTGGCTTAGGAAGGATAACCTATTGATTCTCTCTTCAAGGAATCACTAAGATGAATTGTATTCAAGACAATTATCTAGACATGTATACTTTAAATAATAGAAAGTAAAGATTGATTAATATTTGATTGATTTTTTATGATAACAACTACTTGTCTGAATTTGACCAGTGCCTAATCCTGTGCCATAGAGTCAAAATGAAACATATGTTCACCAAAGATAATTAATTGAAACACCAATAAAAATCTAGATAGAATACCTTACAGACTATCCTCTCACTCTCAAATCTTTGTATCAAATTCTTGCATAAAACCCTAACCCTCTGAAACTATTTGCAAGATTTAAACCCTCCTTGAAAGCTACTCACAAATAACAACACAGTTACCTTATAACTAGTACATTCAAAGTGCCTTGCAAAATAAACATACAAGAGCTTAATATAAATGCAAGAAGACATCAATGAACTGAAGCTGGAAATTCCATTGTATTTTATTAATGATCTTGATTTTAATACATCCAAAAATGACTGGAAGCTTAAAAACATAGACACAATTTAGAAGTCTGCATTGTAGCCTTGATTTTACCATCATCTATAATATATTACATCTTGCTACTTATAGAAAACAATAGTCATCTTGGAACCCTTAAAGATCAAGGATGCAACAAGCTTTGGATGACTAAGCTAAAAGACAAAACTTCATAATACAATAGGAAAAAATAACAAGTGGATAGGGAAACCACTTTTGTTACAAGAAATTCAAACTAATTCTTTGTCCTATGGCCACATGGTGATTGCATTTTCCTTGAACTTGCTAGGGGACAGCCATCTAGAATCTATTTCCTTTGATGCTAGTGATGTATGATCTCCATTTTCAATTGTATCAACTGTTGTATTGGACTTCATCATCCACCTGCATGTTATCACCTTCCTCTAGATAAACTATCATGTACCTTTCCTTCCAAGAAGTACACACTTCATCACTTGGACAATTAAAACCAACAAATTCATTTTTCTTGTTGTTGATCTCACCCTAGCTGGCACTTGACTTCTTAACCTCTTCTTTCCAAAACTCAAAAAATTCTCTAGCTCTGCCAATGATGTTTATGGTTTGAACAAACAAAACCGTGCTTTCCAAAGTAATAATGTTGTGTGTCCTGGCGGTTATTAATTCTTTCACTTGTCTTAACCATAATTATTCATTCTTCATATCACCACTCTTTTTGAAAATTTTGGGATATACCTCAAACTTTTCCTTTGAAAACTCTCTCTTCAAGGTCTCTACCCTTTTGATGAGGGTGTTTCTTTTGATATCAAGTTTTGTCATCATCTTTAGACATTTGTGAGTACTAGTTAAAACAATATCAATAATACCTTCTTGTTTAGACATAGAGTGAAATGACTTTACTTCACTCTTTTTTTCTTTCCATCTGTCCATAATCAGATCCCATTGATCCTTCTCTACATTGTGTTCATTTATTATGCTAATAATTCTTTTGCCCAACAAATAAAGATCAGCCAGTTTTTCCTCCTTAGCACATCTTGAGAGGTTAGAGTATATTTTATCAGAGTATCTCTTTTTAACCCATTCCTTTGCTTCTTTATATGTTGAAGAATCTTCAAAATCTTTCTTACTAATATCTTCTAATCTTGTCTTTTTAGCAACCAATCTATCTCTTTCCCTCTCCACATTTTCTAGAGTAGTAGGGCTTGATGGCATAGAAGAAGGAGGATAAGTGATATATGGGTTGGATGAGGATCCCAAGTGATCATCCTTTGACACACAAATTGTGTTGTTTGTTTCCCCTCAAGGAATGAAATTCTCTCATCCTTTTGCAGAGATTTAACCTTCTCATCATTGTAATCTTTCAGAACAAATTCATATGTTTTGGTTAAGTTCTTAAAAGCATACTCTTGCTTCTCAGCTACCCTCAAGCTTAAATTAGTTATTTGTAAAGAAAGGTTAGCTACCTCCACACCTGAGGTATCTAAAAATATTTTTATAATGAGCCTACGTGTATCCTCAGATTGATCATCTTCATTTTTTCTCTTTTTACTCTTCTTCTTCAAGGACCAAATTGCTAGTGCTGCATGATCTTCACTAAAGTGGGCACCAATTTGTGTCCCACTAGTGTGAAATGGCTTAGATTCCTTTCTGACAACATCAATAACAATGGCATCAACCAAAACCCATTGGGGTAGGATAAGGACTCCTTTCTTTTATACCAACTCCCTGCCCTCTTCAGGGGTTATTTTGCCAAATTTGGTCATTAATTCTTGTTTGACCTCTTTTTCAATGTCTGCCTTGCTCTGATTTGGCTGAGATTCTTGCAACTTATGGCATTTATCCTTGAACTCGTCAATATGAGTTCTACATAGGAATTGAACAAAGGTTGTAGCCTTAACAAAATTATCATCTAATAGAAATTATTCACTGGCCTGTCTGGTTATAGGGTCCAGCTCTTTTCCTACAGACTCTGCCACTATGAGATCTAGAGTTGTATGCCTGAGTGGCTCTGATGCTCCTTCTTGTAGCACTTGTGTTTTAATAAAGACTTGACCTATGTTTCCCATTTGGACCAATTGCTCTGCAATAGATTGGTCATCCATTTGTAAAGGGGACTGGGAAGGAGAGTATAACTCACTTACTTTCTCTTTTCCCTCCATTTTCTATCTCTTGGGAGAGGGCACTGTTTGAGCACTAGAATTTGATGGCCTCTTTCCTTTCTGATCAAAATATTTGTCAATCTTGCACATAATTGTACTATACCCTCTTCTTTTATAAACTACATAATTTCCAAGTGGGACTACCCTTCCCTGTGTGAGTTTGCTCAGAATAGCCTTAACTTTTTTTGGCTCAATTTCTATCACTTTGTCTTTCTTCTGATTGAGAGTATCCATGATAGCTTCAAACATTGTCATAAGGGACTCAATATTTTTGTCCCAGGGTGAAAAAACCTTCAAAGGATCATATGACCTGTCAAAATTGTGGACAAAATCTAAAGACTTCTTATACACTAGCCATTTTTCTTTCCTGACCTCTTGATCATTCAGATCAAAAACATTTCTTATAATGTCCTCTGGGAAATTGAATTGGTGTTCTAGTGCCAAGCACTTGGTTCTTTTCTTGAACATGTCCATGATGAAGCCTTCATTGTCTACACACCTTGACATAGATGTTGCTAGATGGTATGGCTCAAAATATTTATCAAATTGTGTCCATCCACCTTTTGTAATGATGAAATGGTGGGCTGTTGTGAGGGTAGGGAAAATACTTCCCTTCATCTTGCCTATGAAGGATTCTTCTTGCAATCCACCCATCTACCTCAGAATTTCTGCTATGCCAATTTTCAATGGTACTCTATAGTGCATAACATTGGGGGTTCCCCTGAATCCATAAACCCTAATAACTATAGTGACAGGGTACAAAATGAGATCTCCCCAATTGTGGACAATTTTAAGTTTCGGGGCATACTCCAGAAGCCTTAATAATTTAATTATATCTGTGTGAATCCTAGGGTTTTGTTTACATAAGAATGATTTAAGCCTATCAACAAAGACCCTATCAAAATACACATATCTAGCTTCTTTTCTATCCCAAGACATATCAGCACTCCACAATTGGATAGGCAAATCCTCATCATCCAAAAATTTGGAGAGGTCCATTTCTTCCTCAAACAAATCAGCACTATTAAACATAAACATGTGCATCATAAGAGAATACCACCCCATTGGCTTGAGTATATTTCTATCTCTGATGCCTATTAAACCTTCATGCATTTATTCAACAATATAAGAAGCATAATCAAAAACTACTGACAGGTGAGGATGCAAAATCTGAACCACCATAAGCATGATGTGAATAGGCATTGTTGCTTCTTCATCTTCTCCTAAAACTAGGCACAGGGCACTACACATTTTTCTAGCCTTACTATTGAAATAGTCCAATTTGAATGGCTTTGGTGTGTTTGGGCCCACAACAATCAAATCCCCTATTTTATTAAAGCACCCTTTCAGAGCCTCATTCCTATAATACTCCTTCTGAGTCTTGTATACCTCCTTAAAGTAGTCAAAATCAATATCATCCATTTGGATTGATGAGTCACTTAATTTGAAAATCCTTTTTATTTCATCGGCTGTGATAGTCAACAACACATTTCCCTCTATATCCCTTACAACCCTGGATACTCTATCATATGTATTTTCTATCAAAGTGAAAAGATCTGTATCCATGAATACCCCGGGCATTATCAATTTTCCCACATCTAAGTCGCATATGTTACAATATGGGGAAGGAGCATTTCTCTAGTTGTAAGCAGTTTTGAGCAAATTTAAACCATTTATACTGGTTTTGACATCATTGGCCCACCTACCTGTGTCATATAAACCATGTCCTACTCTGAAACGGGGATGTGTTGGAACTATTTTTTTGATCTGGGTAGCATCACCCCTGGACCCACTCAACTTCTGTAAAAGGTCTTCTCTCACATTTCTTTTATGATATTCTATCTCTCCAGAGAATTCAATCCTAGGGGCCATTTTTGAACCTAGGGATTTTTACTGAGATCATATTAAGATTTTAAAAAGAATTCTGAGAGCTTTTCAAATTTCAAACCTTATTGGAAGCATGAATTTCTATTATATCAGAGATGACTTACCCGTTCTACAATTTTCTCACAAGGAGCTCAATATAATTACGATCTTGTTCTTCTCTTGAAATATTCTAGTGAATTATGGTGGCTTCAAGTTGAAGCAATGAATTATATGGCCTCAATCAAATAAATCTTTTGCATTGAATTCAACTGAAGTGGCCACATGTTCTGCAATCAATTTTCCTATTTCAAAACTTGCGGCTTAACGTCTCACTGATGCTCATTTTAATAACTTTGAATCTGGAACATAGATCTCAAACAACATCTCCTTTATCTGATAGCTCTCATCTTTTCCCAGAAAAAACTTTTCATCTAGACACCAGTCAACATGGCTTAATGGCTTAATCCCTAGATGTTGATCACTTTTTCTTTAGGCCATTAAGCAAGCCGTCCGATCTTTTCAAACTTGCAATCTCTATAACATGATCTCTGTGTTGTACAAGACCCACCTTTTATGCCACGCATCACCACAGCTTAATTGCTTATCCATTAGACCTCGATCACTTTTCTTTTAAGTGACTAAGCTGACTGTTGATTCTTTTTGTATATGATCTACCTTTAATCCTTCTTTTATGACCTTGGCTGGACCGACTAGGACATGTGGCATCATGGCTTAATCGCTTAAGTGATAGATTTCGATCAGTTTCTCTTTAAGTGATTAAGTGAGCCATTAGATCTTCAGGAAATTATCCACCCTTTAACCTATGATCAGCTTCACCTTTAGTGGAATACACGTCACCATCTGGACATGTGTTAGCACCACTTAATGGCTTAGACACTAGATCTTGTGCATCTTTGAGATAAGCCATTAAGTTATCCGTCAGATCAAAATAAAACTGTCTGTACTTTAATAAACACCTGCTCAGAATACTCAGGTCCACAAACTGCCACATGTCAACACCACTTAATCACTTAACCAATAGATGTTGATCATCTTTCCTTTAAGTGATTAAGCTGACTGTTAGATCTTTCTGAACTTTAATCTCCTTTATACCGCCTGCGATAGGACCCACATCACTCCTTTTGATACGCGTCGCTCAGACTTAATCACTTATATGATAGATGTTTTTTACTTTGGGATTAAGTGATTAAGTCTACCGTCCAATCAAACAAGATCTACCCACTGATTAACTAAGAACCTTTATGACCATCAGACCCACCAAAGACACATGGTGTCATGGCTTAATGGATTAAATGATAGATGTCATTTACTTTGGGAATAAGCCATTAAACGGGCTGTTAGATCAAAAACACACTTGCATGACAGATAATCAATTTTGATTAAAGCATTTGCAGACTTTGAACTTAGGGAAAAATATAGGACCACGGAATTAGGACCAACAACTTAATGAATAAGAACATCTTAAAAGGAACCCATTTGAGACATGAACTTAAGTGACAAAAAGTAACATGAAATTAGAAACCAATTTGACTCTTAGGGTTTTAAGACAAAAATTTATACTTTGAAGGATGAGACAAGGGTTTTTGGGCATTTTAGCTAGGTTAAGGGCTTAAACAATATTTCCAAAGGCATAAGAACAATTTTAACCATGAGTTCAAACCCTTTAAGCACAAGCAAGACAAGATACTTCAAAAATTTTACAAGGCTAATTCAAGAACATGAAATGTTACCAATAGTGGCTCTCTCTGAGGATGCTTAAACACCATATTATAGAAAGAACCACAAACCTATGGAAAAATAGACCAAAACTGAACTAACCTAAAACTAGAAACAAACACACCTATACATATGATACAAAACTACTATGCATAGAAAAAAAGATCTAATTAAAGAAATTTTGTAGGAATTGTCCATGCACTGGCAATTCCTGTTCTTCATCATCCATATTCTTAAGGAAATATGAATCTTTTCCAAAAAGCTGAGCTATGACAAAAGGCCCCATCCATAGTGACTCAATCTTTTTATGCTTTCCTTTGTCTTCAGCCCTGGTGTTCCATTGCAACACAAAATCACTAGGCTAAAACTTTCTTTCATGTGCCCTTCTGTCAAAGAGGTATTTCATTTTTTTTCTGTAATTTGATATTTTCCCTCTGGATTTCTCTCCTTATTTCATCCAATTCTACCAATTGAACCATTCTCTCTTCCATTGGTTCAGAAACTTCAATCTCTTCATCTTGGATAAAATTATAAATTGGGAGCAAATTATTGACAAGCATTCTTGATTAAACACCATAAACCAACTCAAAGGGAGACTTTCCAGTGGCCTTTTTGATAGTGATTCTCTCTGCCCAAAGGGAAAGTTTTAATTTCATATGCCATGCTCTTTTATTACCTTTTAAAGTCTTTTTCAAAATTTGTAAGATACTCTTGTTGCTATATTCTGCCTGACCATTGGCTTGAGGATGGTATGGGGATGAATAAGACAACAATTCCCATATTGGTGCAAAAATCAATAAATTCTTCAGACCTGAAACACATGGAATTATCCATCACCAACTTGAGGGGGACACCAAATCTTGTAATCACATTATCCATTAGAAAATCAATGATCACAGTGCTTGTTTCTCTTTTGGTTGGAATTGCCTCTACCCATTTTGTAAAATAATCAGTTACCAATAGAATCCAGCTATGGCCTCCACTTGATTTCTCAAAAAAATATCCTATAAAGTCCATCCCCCACATAGAAAAGGGGGCTTCTGCCACTACAGGATTCAATAGTAAGGCTCCTAAAAATTTCATGTTGCTTGAGTATCTTTGACATGGCTCACATTTTCTAACAAAAGTGTAAGCATATTGGAACAAACAAGGCCAATAGTATCCAACTCTCAAAATTTTATGAGCTATTGACCTAGCAGAATAGTTCCCTCCACACATTCCAACATGTATTTCCTTCAACATTTTCTCTGATTGTCCTTTGTCAAGACATAACAATAGGATCCCATCTCTGTTTTTCCAAAACAAATCACCATGAAACAAGACATATTTTTGAGCCTGTAATCTTAGATTCCTCTAATTATCACTCATGTTTTCTGGACACTTAGCATTTTTCAAAAAATATACAATATTAGTATACCAAGGTTGCATTTCAATACTTGTCAGGCAATTTCACTTGTATCAACATTATTGGCTTGAACTAGATCCAAATTTTCTTCTGTCATCAGTTTTTCCAATCCAAGTCCTCTCACCAACTTTGTGATATGGATTTCCAAGTCAAACTCTTGAACTTTGTTTATCCATTTGCATCTTTTCCCTATTACCTCATTTTGAACAAATATGTCTTTGACAGCAGCATGAGGAACATAAGCATTTACCTTTGCACATACCAAATATGGCCTAAAAGATTTAACTGCCTTTACTAAAGCATAAGTCTATTTCTCCATCAACTGATAATTCAACTCAGCTAATTGCAATGATTTTCTAAAAAATGCAATGGGATGTTCAAATCCCTCACCATCCTTTTGCAATAGGACTGCTGCAATAGTATGGAAGGAAGAAAATGTAAACAAAGAGAAGGGCTTGGCATAATCAGGGGACACTAGGACTATTGCTTCTTGGATAGCTTATTTTATTTTTTCAAAGGCTAACTGTGCCTCTTGGTCCCATTCAAACTTAACATTTTTCTTTAACAATTTAACAATGGGTTTGACCAATTTTGCAAAGTTAGCAATAAATCTTCTGACAAAATTAATTTTCCCTAGAAATTATTGAATGCCTTTTAAGTTCCTAGAAGCAAGTACCTTTTGAATGGCTTCAACTCTTTTAGGATCTATCCTTACTCCCTCCTTCGAGACTATGTGGCCCAGAATTTTCCCCTCAGTAATAGAAAAGTTACACTTTGTTGGGTTCAAAGACACCCCATATTCCAATGGTTTTATCATCACTTTCTCCAAGTGGTTACAATGATCTTCTACCCTTTTTGAAAAATTTGTCAAATCATCTTGATATACTACCATCAGAACATCTATAAGATATTTGAAAGCTACATCCATGGCCCTTTGAAAGGTTACACCAGAATTTTTCAACCCAAATGGCATACGAGCATACACATAAGTGCCCCAGGGAGTAGTAAATGTTGTTTTGAATTGCTCAAATTCTTTGACTAATACCTAATTGTACCCTAAGAAACCATCCATCATAGACAACAAGTCACATCCAGTGACTTTATGCAACATAGCCTCCATATTGGGAAGTCCATAATTATCCTTTAATGAGGACACATTCAAGTTTATAAAATCAACACACAATCTTATGTCTCCATTCTTCTTTCTTACAGGGACTAAGTTAGAAACCCATGATGAATGTCTTATTGGCTGAATTATACCTGCATCTCTTGGTTTCATCAATTCTGCCTGCATTTTGGTGGCCAGCAGTGGATTAATGGGACTTTTTTTTTTCCTAAATAGTTTTATCCCTCTTTCAGAGGGATGCCATGCTGGAATAAGTCTATACTATAAGCTTTCAAATCCTCATAAGACCAGGCAAATACATGTTTGTAATTTTTCAAAAATCTTATCAAATTCAATCTCACATTGCTATCCAACATTTTACCAATATAGACCACTTGGGGAGATGTTTCAAATCCCAAGTTAACCTCTTCTAAATCTCCTACCTTTGCATTAGATTTCTGAGTCTTATAATTGTCATTGATGCTAAACATGCCTTCCAACTCAACCAACCCTTTGGGAATGTGGTTAGTGGCCAACTGGATAACTTCTTGGTCAAATATATATTCCTTATCATCCACAACTGGTATTAAATATTCACAATCAATCTTCTGACCATCATATTGATCTACACACTAAATAAACCTAAGGATATCATCATCATCCTCAAATACTTGCCAATTATGAATATTGTCAAGGACTGCAGGTCTACTTTTTATTTCTACAACAGACATGCCAGTAAGGGTGACATCATTATTTTTTAGGGAAAAATTGGCAAGGAAATCTGCCATTATGTTATTTGATCTCTCTATCCATAAGATATTGAAGGCATCAAAGAATTCTATCCTATCCCAGACTGCATACTTGTACAACTTTAATTTTCATCTTTAGTAGCATAATGTTCCCTTATCTGAGATATGATTAACTGAGAATCCCCATGAACTTTAAAACATCTAATACCATGCTTAATAGCTATATCCATTCCCAAGATTAAGGTTTCATATTCAGCAGTATTATTTGTACATTAGAAAGTTAGCAGGAATGAATACTTAAAAGTGATACCTGATGGGGAGATAAACAAGACTCCTGCTACTGATCCTTCCTTGGATCATCCTCCATCAACGTAAATTTTCCATAGTCCACCTTGTTGCAACAACAACTCATCCACAATTGGGTCAGTGTTCTTTAATTGTGGCTTAATTTCTTCCACATTGAAATTTTCCATATCAACATCTACGTAATAATTCAATTGGTCAAGAAGGACCACCTCCACCATGATAGATGACCGAGGTTCTCTGTACAAATTGAAATCATTTCCATATACAGGGATAGTTGCATAGGATAAATCTAATTGTATTTTTCAACCTACTATTTTTGCCCACTACCACGATAGAATCATACCATAATATGGTTTAGTGTCAACCACTATATCCATTCTGTAAGTTGCTTCAAGGAAAGCAACAATTTTCACCTCAATGTCTTTGAGTGTTCCTATCACAGGAACTTCCTTGTTGTCCCTAACATAACAACTTCCAGTAGGTGTGGTGACCTGAAGGCCAATTCCTTCATGACATGATAAGACATCACATTTGTTGCAGCTCCAGAATCAATCATGCAATTTTTTACTAAGAAATTATTAACCATTAAGGTGACATAGAATGGGTCAACAGATAATGGTTCTTGAGTGATTATATTGCCGATGAAAATATTGGAAAATTGTTTTCTTTTTTCTTTTCCTTTTATTTGTGGAATTTCCATTCTACTATCATTTAATGTCAAGGGTATCTTCTCTTGGTTTGGCATAGATACATCATCTATCCCTCTAAGAAGTGCTAAAGAAGATTCTTTGTGTTCTCTTATTTTTAGCATTTCCATGAGTGGAACTGAAACCTTCATTTGAGTTAGGGCATGTCTCATGTCAAAAAGGGGTAATTAAGAGAGCATATCACTCATCTTTTTAACTTTCTTGGTTTTATCATTGGGCATTAGCTCCTCCTTTGCTTCTTCATTTTCAACATGATCAGAAGAAGGTCCTACTTGTCTTTTAGGCTTTTCATCTTTGTTTTGGTTGACATGAGAGCCTACAGTAACTTGAGGTGAATCTTTTTTGACATAGACAGGTTTAACTTGGGCTAGTTGTACTATTTTGTTTCTCAGATTATATGCATTTATGGCTTGATTAATTACTGCAATAGTCAAAGATCTCTTTTCCTCATCACTAGGAGTTTTATAATGAGAATGTGAGTTATCACTTCCTAGTGTTTTTATAGTTGCTTTTGAGACATTGTCAACCTAATTAATTTGGTAGGGTGGCATCTGTGATTGATATTCTAAATAAGAATTATCTTTTGTACAAAAGTTATCAGAAGATGAACCATTGTCAGAGAACCATGGGTATGGTTTCTTTACTGTGAACATATTAACAGCAGGGCCTTCTTGTTCCCTTTCTTCTGTTTGATCAAACAAAGCCTGGGCTACTACACACTAATAGGAAGAATGAGGCATATTACAAGCATCACACCAAGGAGTGTTCTCAACATAGTTGGCATTTTTCCTTTTCAAGGGATCTGGAGTTTCCTTGGTTTTTGGGTTATCTTTTCCATTAGGGACTAGATTGTCATTACTCCAATTTGTTTTATAAGGGTAGTCTCTCATATTGGTTAGTGTACTTATTATCACGGTACCCACCCCTGTCATTTTTATCCATTTTGGCAGCAAGGTCTTTTACTGCACTCACCATTTTATCTACTGTGTCCTCTTCTATGGTAATTTTGTTAGCTGATCCCTTTTCTTTCCACACTTTATTGTCCTCCCTCTTCCCTAATTTTCCTGATGCTCTCCTATTACTTTCAATGTTAATAGCTATCTTGTAAGCATCCCTTAAGGTTTTTGGGTTTTTATCTCTGAGTAGATAAGACATTTTTCCATCAACAACATTAATATAAGTGGTAACACATACTTCCTCATCTAACCTCAAAACTTGGAATAGTTTATTCATGGCCTTTGTAAATCTACTGTTAAAATCAGCCATACTCTCATTAGGGAAATTTTTGATGTTATTGAATTCATTCAACATGTATCTAGAATTTACATTCTCTCTATATTGTTCTCTAAAATATTTCACAAATTCATCACAAGATGCAATGCTATCATTAGGCAAATTTCTGAACCAATCCCTAGCATCCTTTGTTAATGATTGAACAAAAAGCTTCATAATGACATCCTCATTTTCATTTTCAAAGTCAGTTATTTTATCACTAAAAGCTTTCAGATGCTCTTCACAAGTAACAACATTATTTCCTCTGAACTTAGGGATTTTGTCTCTTACCTCATTAGGGTGACCAGGAATGCCTTCAAAGAAGAGATCTCTATATGTATTCATGTGGGCAGGTATCCTTTGAAAATTTCCAAGCACATTGTTGCCACTTGGTCTAGTAGCTCCTCCTTGATTTTGAATGGGTGGGAGAACACTTTTTTTGAGGTTGGAGACTTGAATGCTTGGGCCAGAACCAACATACTGAGCATTTGTATTTGGGCCAGATTTTTTAATATTTGAACTCAAACCAAAGGATTGCACTTTAGGATCAACTCCTTAATCATTTGGGATTGGGCCGGCAGATTACTTTTGTTGTTGTATCCCTTGATTAACTGGCATAGAGCTACTTGCATTAGTATTAGTAGTATCATGTAGAAAATATATCTTCATTCTCATATCAGCTGCAACAGCCTCTAATTGTAACTTCTCCAGCTGTTTGGCTAAATCCTCTTTAGCTTTTCTATCTTGTTCCAACTCAAGATCAACTTGAGATGCTCCTATAGGAATGGTCAATTTCTATTTAGGTTCCTCTATAGTCACACCAACAACCTTTTGCTTACCTTTGTTGGAGGCATCTTTAGTAGTTATCTTATGTTTTGCATTCTATTCAATCTCATATGGGAACAATTGTCTGATGATAGACCCTTCTTTCTCAAACTCATCCTTGTCAGGATTCAATATTTTATTTGGAGCTTTGTTCTTTAAATCATCGAGGTCACCAAATAATTGTGGATTCAAACCTTTAACCTCTTGACTTAGTCTTTTAGCGTTAAGGTCATTTCTTCTAGTCTCAACTAAGAGCTCTTCTCTTTCCACTAGTAGGTCATATATCTTTTGTCCACATTTCTTCTCTACCTCTTCTATTTCCTTTTCTTATTCCTTCTTTATTTTTCTTAAATCCAGAACCTCATCCTACAACTTTTTAGAATCATATGAGGTTGTTTCAGCAGCAGAAGTCTCTTCTGGTGGAGCAAGATTTTCTTCTGTAGGGAAGAAACATATATCAGTATTTTCTCCATCTCTGAAAGGATCAAATTTGGCATTAACTCTATAAGTGTCAATTGGTCTCATGGGTCATGCATCTTCAGATGAAGATGACTTTCTTTCTAGAGCGGGAATCTCCATCTTTCCCGTAGAGGTATGTTGAGAATCATGTTTGGATATACCTCTCTTGGACCATTGTTTCCTTTGAGGTGTATGGAGCTCTTCTCCAACATCCTTTTTAGGATTTTCTCTAAAATAGGATCTAGTATTCCTTTGTTGACTCATCTTTTAGAATAGAAAAAATATACTCAATACGTTTAATGTGCAACACTGGAGTACACAAAGGTTAGAGTCACCACCTCTTTTCAGAGGACAAATATATAAAATAATTTAGTAGCTTGTCCTAACTTAGGTTTTCTTTTAGAACAATAAGTCCAAATGAAACTTGAAAGCAATTTTTTTTGTTAAATCCTCGCCTAGTAATCTCAAGAAAATGATTATTTACTGTCTGTACCACTGCAAATATTCTCAACTCTATAACTTCTCTTTGAAAAACACACACTGTATTAAATCATAGATTTTACAACCACCAGTCACTCTATTTGAGACAAGATCTATATCATTTTTAGGACCAAAACCTTTAAATAGTGTGCAATGATAGATAAGAAGGATATACTTGCCTTTATGATTATGAGGAAAAATAGACTTATTCCTAATATTGCAAGGATGAACTCTTTCATGAACATGACTCTAGAACATTAAAATATCCCCACTAGAGTCACCAATTTGTTAGCACTTTTTTCTTGTAGAATCAATATATAACAGTAAATGCTTGACTCTTTGTTTCCCAATTCAGATTCATACAGGGAAAAGGCTAATTAACAAGGAAAAGATTCCTTCTTCACTTTGGGCTCCACAAACCCAGGTGGGTGCACCTTCAACAGACTACTGACTTTCAACAAATCTGACAGTGGATCAAGGATTCATGATCCTTCTTGTTTTTATGCCACTTGGCTTAGGAAGGATAACCTATTGATTCTCTCTTCAAGGAATCACTAAGATGAATTGTATTCAAGACCATTATCTAGACATGTATACTTTAGATAATAGAAAGTAAAGATTGATTAATATTTGATTGATTTTTTATGATAACAACTACTTGTCAGAATTTGACCAGTGCCTAATCCTAGGCCATACAGTCAAAATGAAACATATGTTCACCAAAGATAATTAATTGAAACACAAATAAAACTTCAAATAGAATGCCTTATAGACTATCCTCTCACTCTCAAATCCCTGTATCAAATTACTGCATAAAACCCTAACCCTCTGAAACTATTTGCAAGATTTAAATCCTCCTTGAATGCTACTCACAAATAACAACATAGTTACCTTATAACTAGTACATTTAAAGTTCCTTGAAAATTAAACATACAAGAGATGAATATAAATGCAAGAAGACATCAATGATCTGAAACAGGAAATTCCATTGTATTTTATTAATGATCTTGATTTTAATACATCCAAAAATGCCTAGCAGCTTAAAAAATTAGACACAATTTAGAAGTCTTCTTTGCAGCCTTGATTTTACCATCATCTTGGAACCCTTAAAGATAAAGGATGCAATAAGCTTTGGATGACTAAGCTAAAAGACAAAACTTTATAATACAATAGGAAAAAATAACAAGTGGACACGGAAACCACTTTTATTACAAGAAATTATAACTAATTCTTTGTCCTATGGCCACATGGTGATTGCATTTTCCTTGTAATTGTTGGGGGACAGCCATCTGGAATCCATTGCCTTTGATTCTAGTGATGTATGATCTCCATTTTCAACTCTATCAATTGCTGTATTGGGCTTCATCATCCACCTGTGTTTTATCACCTTCCCCTAGATAAACTATCGTGTACCTATCCTTCCAAGAAGTATACACTTCATCACTTGGCCAATTAAAACCAAGGAATTCATTTTTATTGATGTTGATCTCACCCCAACTAGCACTTGCTTTCTTAACCTCTTCTTTCCAGAACTCAAAAAATTCTCTAGCTCTGCCAATGATGTTTATGGTTTGAACAAACAAAATCGTTCTTTCCAAAGTAATAATATTGTGTGTCATGGCGGTTATTAATTCTTTCACTTGTCTTAACCATAGTGCTTCATTCTTCATATCACCACTCTTTTTGAAAAGTTCTGGATATACCTTAAACTTGTCCTTTGAAAACTCTCTCTTCAAGGTCTCTACCCTTTTAATGAGGGTGTTTCTTTTGATATCAAGTTATCTCAGCATCTTTAAACATTTGTGAGTACTAGTTAAAACAATATCAATAATACCTTCTTCTTTGGACATGGAATGAAATGACTTTACTTCACTCTTTTTTGCTTTCCATCTGTCCATAATCAGATCCCATTGATCCTTGTCTGCATCATTTTCATTTATTATGCTAATAATTCTTTTGCCCAACAAATAAAGATCAGCTAGTTTTTCCTCCTTAGCACATCTCGAGAGGTTAGAGTATATTTTACAAGAGTATCTATTTTTAACCCATTCCTTTGCTTCTCTATATGATGAAGACTCTTTAATATCTTTCTTATTAATTTCTTCTAATCTTGTGTTTTCAGCAACCAATCTTTCTCTTTCCCTCTCCACATTCTCTAGAGTAGCAGGGCTTGCTTGATGGCACAGGAGAAGGAGGATAAGTGATATATGGGCTAGATGATGAAGGTTGATGAGGATCCTGAGTGATCATCCTTTGAGGCACAAATTGTGTTGTTTTTTTCCCCTCGAGGAATGCAATTCTATCATAATTTTGCAAAAATTTAACCCTCTCATCATTGTAAGCTTTTAGAAAAAATTCATATATTTGGGTTAAGTTCTTAAAAGCATCATCTTGCTTCTCAGCTACCCTTAAGCTTAAATTAGAATTTTTTAAAGAAAGGTTAGTTGCCTCCACACCTGAGGTATTTGAAAATATTTTTATAATGAGGCTACATATATCCTCAGATTTATCATCTTCATTTGTTCTCTTTTTACTCTTCTTCTTCAAGGACCAAATTTCTAGTGTTGCATGATCTTCACTAAACGAGGCACCAATTTGTGTCCTACTAGTGTTCAATGGCTTAGCTTCCTTTCTAAAAACATCAAAAACAATGGCATCAACCAAATCCCATTGGGGTAGGATAAGGACTACTTTCTTTTTTACCAACTCCTTGCCCTCTTCAGGGGATATTTTTCCAAATTTGGTCATTAATTCTTGTTTGAGCTCTTTTTCAATGTCTTCCTTGCTCTAATTTGGCTGAGATTCTTGCAACTTATGGAATTTATCCTTGAACTCATTAATATGAGTTCTCCATAGTAATTGAACAAAGGTTGTAGCCTTAACAAAATTATCATCTGATAGAAATTCTTCAATGGCATGTTTGGTTACAGGGTCTAGCTCTTTTCCTGCAAACTCTGCCACTATGAGATCCAGAGTTGTATGCATGGGTGCCTCTGGCACTCCTTCTTATAGCTCTTGTGTTGTAACAAAGACTTGACCTATGTTTCCCATTTGGACCAATTGCTCTGTAATAGCTTGGTCATCCATTTGTAGAGGGCACTGGGAAGGGGAAAATAACTCACTTACTTGTTCTTTTCCCTCCATTTTCTATCTCTTAGGAGAGGGCATTGTTTGAGCACTAGCATCTGCTGGCCTCTTTCCTTTTTTATCAGAAGATTTGTTAATCTTGGGCCTAATTGTACTATACCATTTTCTTTTATAAACTATATAATTTCTAGGTGGGACTACCCTTCCTTGTGTGAGTTTTCTTAGAATAGCCTTAGCTTTTTCTGGCTCAGTTTCTATCACTTTGTCTTTCTTCTAATTGAGAGTCTGCATGATATCTTTAAACATTGTCATAAGGGACTCAATATTTTTGGCCCAGGGTGAAAAAAACTTCAAAGGATCATATCACGTGTCAAAATTTTGGACAAAATGTAAGCACTTATTATACACCAGCCATTTTTCTTTCCTGACCTCCTGATCATTCAGATCAAAAACATTTCTTATAATGTCCTCTGGGAAATTGAATTGGTGTTCTAGTGACAAGCACTTGGTTCTTTTCCTGAACATGTCCATGATGAAGCCTTCATTGTCGGCACACCTTGACAATGATGTTGCTAGATGGTATGGCTCAAAATATTTATCAAATTGTATCCATCCACCTTTTGTAATGATGAAATGGTGGGTTGTTGTGAGGGTAGGGAAAATACTTCCCTTCATATTTCCTATCAAGGCTTCTTCTTGCAATCCACCCATCTGCCTCAGAATTTCTTCTATGCCAATTTTCAATGGTACTCTATAGGGAAGCACATTGAGGGTTCCACTAAATCCATAAACTTTGATAACTGTAGTGACATGGTACTAAATGAGATCTCCCCAACTGTGGACAATTTTTAGTTCTGGGGCATACTCCAGAGGCCTTAATAATTTCATCATATCTATGTGAATCCTAGGGTTTTGTTTACATAACGATAATTTAAGCCTAGCAGCAAAGACCCTATCAGAATACACATAGTTGGCTTCTTTTCTATCCCAAGACATATCAACACTCCACAATTAGACAGGAAAATCCTCATCATCCTTAAATTTGGAGAGGTCCATTTCTTCCTCAAATAAATCAACACTATTAAACAGAAACATGTGCATCATAAGAGAATACCGCCCCATTGGCTTGAGTATATTTCTATCTTTGATGCCTATTAAACCTTCATGCATTTGTTGAAAAATATAAAAAACCGTAATCAAAAACTACTGACAGGTGGGGATGCAAAATCTGAACCACCATAAGCATGATGTGAATAGGCATTGTTGCTTCTTCATCTTCTCCTAAATCCAAGCACAGGGCACTATACATTTTTCTAGCCTTACTATTGAAATAGTCCAATTTGAATGGCTCTGGTGTGTTTGGGCCCACAACAATCAAATCCCCTCTTTTATTAAAGTACCCTTTCAAAGCATCATTCCTGTAATACTCCTTCTGAGTCTGGTATACCTCCTTAAAGTAGTTGGAATCAATATCATCCATTTGGATTGATGAGTCACTTAATTTGAAAATCCTTTTGATTTCATCGGATGTGACAGTCAACAACACATTTCCCTTTGTATCCCTTAAAACCCTGGATACTCTATCATCTATATTTTCTATCAAAGTGAAAAGGTTTGTATCCATGAATACCCTGGGCATTATCAATTTTCCCACATCTAAGTCTTGTATGTTACAATCTGGGGAAGGAGCGTTTCTCTAGCTGTAAGCAGTTTTGAACAAATTTAAACCATTTATACTAGTTTTGACATCGTTGGCCCACCTACCTATGTCGTATAAACCATCTCCTACTCTAAAATGGGGATGTGTTGGAACTATTTTCTTAATCTAGGTAGTGTCACCCGTGGACCCACTCAACTCTTATAAAAGGTCTTCTCACACATTTCTTTTCTAATATTCTATCTCTCCAGAGAATTCAATCCTAGGGGCCATTTTTGAACTTAGGGATTTTTACTGAGATGATATTAAGATTTTAAAAATAATTCAGAGAGATTTTCAAATTTCAAACCTTTCTGGAAAAATGAATTTCTACTATATCAAAGATGACTTACCCATTCTGCAATTTTGTCACAAGGAGCTCAATATTATTGCAATCTTGTTCTTCACTTGAATTATTCTGGTGAATTATGGTGGCTTCAAGTCGAAGAAAAAAATTATATGGCCTCAATCAAATAAATCTTTCGCATTGAATTGAACAGAAGTGGCCACACATTCTACAATCAACTTTCTTATTTCAAAACTCGCGGCTTAACAGCTCACTGATGCTCATTTTAATAAATTTGAATCTAGACCGTAGATCTCAAACAACATCTCCTTCATCTGATGGCTCTCATCTTTTCCCATAAACAAATTTTCATTTGGACACGTGTCAACACGGCTTAATGGATTAATCATTATATGTCGATCACTTTTTCTTTAGGCCACTAAGCAATCCATCTGATCTTTTCAAACTTTCAATATCTATAACATGATCTATGTGCTATATAGGACCCACCTTTTATGCCACGCATTGCCACGGCTTAATCGCTTATCCATTAGATCTTGATCACTTTACTTTTAAGTGATTAAGCTAACCATTGATTCTTTCTATACATGCTCTGCCTTTAATCCTTCTTTTAGGACCTCGGTCAGACCCACTAGGACACATCGTGTCATGGCTTAATCGCTTAAGTGATAGATTTTGATCATTTTATCTTTAAGCGATTAAGTGAGCCGTTAGATATTTAGCAAATTCTCCACCCTTTAACCTGTGATCAACTTCACCTTTAGTGGAATACATGTCACCATCTATACATGCATCAGCACCATTTAATGGATTAGATGCTAAATCTTGTGCATCTTTGAGATAAGTCATTAAGTCATCTGTCGGATCAGAATCAAACTATCTGTACTTTAATCAACGCTTGCTCAGAATATCGGGTCCACCAACTACCATATGCCAACACCGCTTAATCGCTTAACCGATATATGTTGAGCATCTTGCCTTTAAGAGATTAAACCAACCGTTAGATCTTTCTAAGCTTTAATCTCCTTTAAACCACCTGTGACAAGATCCACATCACTCCTTTTGACACGCATTGCTCAGACTTAATCACTTCTATGATAGATGTCGTTTACTTTGGGATTAAGTGATTAAGTCTACCATCCGATGAAACAAGATCTGCCCACTAATTAAGTGAGAACCTTTATGACCATCAGACCCACCAAAGATACATGACATCATAGCTTAATGGCTTAAATGATAGATGTCATTTACTTTGGGAATAAGCCATTAAGTGGGCCATTAGATCAAAAAAACACTGGCATGACAGATAATGAGTTTTGATTAAAGAATTTGCATACTTTGAACTTAGGGGAAAATACAGGACCACGGTGTTAGGACCAACAACTTAATGAATAAGAAAATATTAAAAGGAACCCATTGGAGACATGAACTTAAGTGACAAAACGTAACATGAAATTAGAAACCAATTTGACGCTTAGGGTTTTAAGACCAAAATTTATACTTTGAAGGATGAGACAAGGGTTTTTGGGCATTTTAGCTAGGTTAAGGGCTTAAAAAATATTTGCAAAGGCATAAGAACAATTTTAACCATGATTTAAAACCCTTTAAGAACAAGAAAGATAGGATACTTAAAAAATTTTACAAGGCTGACTCAAGAACATGAAACGTTGCCAACAATTGGTTCTGGTGTATTAGGTCCTACCACAACCAAACCTCCAATCTTGCTAAAGGATTCTTGTAGATGTCCATTTCTAAGGTAGTTTCTCTAGTTCTTGTAAACATCTTTGAAGGAATCAAAATTAATTTCATCTAGTTGCATGAAGGGTTCATTCAATAGAAAAACCTATCAGATTTCATCAGTTGTGATATTTATTAAAACATCTCCATTTATATATCTCACAAACCTAGCTACCTTATCATATTTATGGGAAAATTGAAGTATCAGTTCAGTGTCCGTGAATACTTCTGGGAATACCAATTTCCCTTTATCAAATTTCCATATATTACTTCTGGGTACATAGGCATTTCTCTGACTGAAAGCTACCTTGAACAATGCCAAAACAGTCAGGCCAATTTTTTCATCTCTAACCCATTTCCCCTTGTCATACAAACCCTCCCCAATTTTCAAATTAGGGTGCTTTGGTACCAATTCTTTAATCTTGGTGGAATCACTTGTGGACCTAACTAATTTTTTCAATATATCTTCACAGACATTCCTTTCTCGATAATCTATTTTACCTATGAGTTCTCTTCGTGGCACCATCTTTAAACTAGGGTTTCTTAATCAGAATTATCTCAGCTTTTGTATACAAACCCAATTTACTTCACAAGACCAAAACCCTATTGGAATTCAAATTCACAAAACTCAAAAGTGGAGTCAAAGAGTAACTTAACCATTCTACAAATGTTGGAAAATAGAATGAAAACATTGCAACTCAAATTTGCTTCAGTCACTTCACCAATTATGGATTTTGAAAAAATCAAGTGGACAATATTATGCATAGTCTCATCGACCTTTTACATAAAATTTTAGTTGAGATGGCCACACATTCTTCCATTACTCTTGCATTATTTGAAAATTTGTGGCTCAATGGTTCATCAGACTTACTTTATCAAAGAAACAAATTTTAAAACATGACCACATATCTTAGCAATGTCTTATCAAATTGTGCATCCAGTCACAGTTGACAAAGACTATAATCATCTTGGACTTGTGTCCATCAGGCACAATGCCTTAAAGAATAAACATCTTACATCTTTGGTTTGAGGCAGTGCGCTGATCATCCGATTAAGATAATCTTATATCTTCTTTAAATTCCTTTAAAAACTTGGGGCCCATGATCTTAGCAATGCTACGTGTCATTTGGGCACACTACCTTGAAGGTTAATCTCATCGCATCTTTTCCTTAAGGAAAAGCGCTAGCCATTGGATTTTATTTAACTTGTCCACCACTTATCTGACTACCACTTTACAGATGCACTTCCCAGATAGGAAACATGTCATACAAAGGCAATGCATTAATGACTAAACACCTTACATCTTTAATCCAGGAAAAAAACCTATCATTAGATCAAATCATAACTGGTCACACTTTATCTAACGGTATTCTTACAAACCATATACCCCACTATCCAGATAGGACAAGCATCATTTGTGCACAATATCTTGAATATTAATAGCCTTGCATCTCCAGCTTGAGGCAATGCACTATTCATACGATCAAATTTAATGTTATCATTCTTTACTTTATTCTCAACGCTAAACCAGACCCACTTTGTACACATGGCCCAAAGGTGCAATGCCTTAGTGATTAATCTAACTGCATCTCTGCTTTAAGAAAAATTTCTCACTGTTGGATGAAATTTAATTTGTCTTCACATTACCTTTACTTTATCTTCAGATCTGGCCCGCCACTTTCCACATGTCCTACAGGCACAATGCCTTGAATGTTGAACTGGATACATATTTTCTTTGAGGCTTCACACTAGCCGCAAGATCTTCTGACACTTGACCACTTGTTAATTCATTTCATACAGGCCCCAATATCTGACAACCTCCATGCGTCGATATGGCGCAATGCTTTGAATAGTAACATGAGAGCATCTTATGATTAAGGAATCATGCCAACCATAGGATTCATGAAGACTTATTAGCACTTTATCCTTATGCTAACTTTCAACATATAGGCTCCATACTTTCAGAAGGGATAGATGTCACATAGGCACAATGCCTTAAAGGTTAATATCACTTCATCTTGTGATTAAGGCAAAATGCCAGCCTTTAGATTGAAAAATATTTGCATGAACTTTATGATAACTTTTAAACATATCCCGGCCCCACCAAATACACATGTCATTTAGGTGCAATTCCTTGATGGGTATGTTGTGATCATCTCCTCCCTGAGGCAAAACATCATCCATTGGATTGAAAACAAGATGCATGACAGTTGGGTTTTAATAAAAGGTCACGGGGGCTCCAAGACTTTAAAAAAGAAATAAAACTGCTAGGACTTAGGAAAATATAAAAGCATGGCCCCGCCGATGGTAACATGAAACACATGGGCCTTAAGGACTTTTATGTGAAAGAAAAATGAACTTGATATTAACCAAAACAAAGACATAGAAAATAACAATTAGGTTTTATGTGATCTTGAACCTTGCTCAGGGTTTTAACAGAGGACTTTGGCAGTGATGCATAAAATTATTTTTTGCAGCATAAAAAGGAACCATAGAAAAGGCTTAGCAAAAGGAAAATTATAGACCCAAAAATGGATCTGACTAAGGATTCTTGAAAGAAAATTCACAGCAAGAATACATATCTCTGGGAAGCAGACCACAACTACACTAACCTACTACATAAACAAAAACACAATAGGAAACAAAATACACCTATACATAGATTACAAGACTTCTATGCATGGAAAGAATGGTCAATTAAAGAAAGGATTTAGGAATTGTCCATGCTCTAGAAATTCCAATGCCTCATCATCCATATTTTTTAGAAAATTTGAATCCTTTCCATGTACTTGATAAACAATGTAAGGTCCTAACCAAAAGGATTCAATTTATTTGTGTTTCCCCTTGTCTTCAGCTCTAGCATTCCATTGTAATACCATATCATTAAGCTGAAATTTTCTAGTACTATCTCTTTTGTCAAACATATATTTCATTTTTTGTTGGCCTTTTAAGTTCTTCCTTTTCCCCTCTCTCTTGACCTCATCGAGTTCAACCAACTGAACCATCCTATCATGTAAAGCATCATTTACTTCCAGCTCCTCATCCATGATAAATTTATAGATAGGAAGTAAATTTTTCAATGGAAACCTAGCTTGTAATCCATATACTAATTCAAAAATGGATTTCCCAGTAGCCCTTTTTATGGTTACCCTATCAGCCCACAAGGCTAATTTCAGCTTTGAATGCCAAGCCCTCTTGTTTTTCTCTAAGGTCTTTTTTAAAATTTTCATAATTCTTTAGTTTTTTAACTCGACTTTCCCATTGGATTGTGGATGGTATGGAGAGGAATATGAAACTATTATTCCATTTTATTCACAAAATTCTTGAAATTCTCTAGACCTGGAACACATGGCATTGTCCATTACCAGTTTCAAAGGAACACAAAATCTAGTCAGGATATTTTCTATCAAAAAATTAATAACAATCTTACTATTTTCTACCTTTTTAGGAATTGCTTCAATCCATTTTGTATAATAGTCTGTAGCAACTAGGATCTAGCTATGTCCACCATTGGACTTTTCTACAAATTCTCTAATGAAATCAATTCCCCACATAGTGAAAGGGGCCTGAGCTTGTATTGGATTCAACAATAAAGCACCCGATTATTTCAATTTGGAGGAAAATCTCTGGAAAGGCTCACATCTTTGCACAAACTTGAAAGAGTCTTTAAATAGACAAGGCAAAAAATATCCAGCCCTTAAAATCTTGTGGGTTGTGGTTCTAGCATAATAGTGCCCACCACACAAACCAGCATACATCTCATTCAACACTCTATCAGCCTGTCATCTATCCAAGCAGAAAAAAATCATACCAACCCTATCCTTCCAATATAGTTCTCCTTGTACTAAGGTGTACTTCTAGGATTATGGTCTAATAGTTCTCTTTTGATTGTCAGTCATAGTATGAGGGAACTTGGCATTTTTAATGAAGTATACAATATCAGTATACCAATGTTGTCTTTCAATGCTAGTTAGTATTGGGTCTTGCAACTCCATATTATTCACTTGCACCAAATTCATATTCTCCTCAGTCATAAGCTTTTCTAATCCTAATCATCTTACCAATTTTGTGATATGGATTTCTAGATTGAACTCCTGAACCCTATTTATCCATTTGCATCTTTTCCCAGTAACTTCTAACTGGGTGATAATGTCCTTAACCACTGCATGAGGCACATATGCTATCACTTTTGAACAGACTAGATAAGGCCTGAATGACTTGATATTCTTTAATAATCTGTATGCTTGTTTCTCCATCACCTCATAATTCAATTATGCATCTTGGAGTGACTTGCTGAAAAATGCAATAGGATGTTCATGTCCTTCCTCATCCTTTTGCAATAATACAGTAACTATTGTATGAAAATATGAAAAAGAGAAGAGTGAGAATGGTTTATTATAATTAGGTGACCTCAAGATAGGGGATTCCTGAATTACTTTCTTTATTTTATCAAAGCAAGACTATGCCTCATCATTCCACTCAAACTTAGCATCTTTCTTTAAAAATTTATTATAGGTTTCACAATTTCTGCAAAATTGACAATGAACATTCTAACAAAATTAATATTTCCAAAGAAATACTACAATTCTTTGACATTCTTTGGGGCAAGGACCTTTTGGATTGCTTATATCCTCTCTGGATCAATCCTCACTCCTTCTTTTGACACGATATGCCCCAATAGTTTCCCTTCGGTGACTACAAACTGACACTTTTTAGGGTTCAAAGACACACCATATTCAAAATCTTTAATGAACACATTTTCAAGATGATCACAATGATCCTTTTCTTCCTTGGAATGTGTTGTCAAGTCATCCTGATAAATCACCATAAATAAATCAATAAAATCTTTAAATGCAATATCCATAGCTCGTTGGAATGTTGCTCCTGCATTCATTAGACCAAATGGCATACTGATATATACGTAAGTCCCCAAGGAGTAGTAAATGTAGTTTTAAACTGCTCAAACTCCTTTTTCAATACTTAGATGTACCCTGAAAAACCATCAATCATTGACAAGAGGTCACAACCAATGACTTTATGCAACATTACCTCCATATTAGGAAAAGAATAATTGTATTTCAAAGATGCAAGGTTTAAATTTCTGAAATCAACAACCAGCCTTATGTCACCATTTTTCTTCCTCACTAGGACTAAATTGGACACACAGGTTGAATGTTTTATAGGCTCAATAATTCTTGTATCTCTCGGCCTCATTAGTTCTTGTTGCATTTTGGGGGCCAGTAATGGGTTAATTTGCATTTTCTTTTGTCTAAATGGTTTAACATCTAGTTTCGATAGGATTTCATGTTGAAAAGGTCCTCCCTGTAAGATTTAAGGTCCTCACATGACCATGAAAACACATGCTTGTGTTTTTTCAATAACTTTATCATATTTTTCCTAACATGGGAGTCCAATTTTTTTCCAATATATACATTTTGGGGTGTCATTTCTTATCCCTAATTCACCTCTTCTAGGTCCTCAAGTTTAGCATTGCTCTTTTTAGACATGAAATTATCTTGATCAGTAAACAATGCCTCTAATTCCACCAACCCCTTGGGGATCTGATTAGAACTCAATTGAACCACCTCATTTCCAAAAACCATGTCTTTTCCATCAACCACTTCGACCAAAGCATTACAATCAACATGTTGGCCCTCGCAGTGGTCAAGACATTGCATAAACATGAGGATATCTTGGTCATCCTCAAAAAATTGCTAATTTTAAACATTGTCTGGCACCATAGGCCTACTCTTGACTTCCTAATGGATACACCACTCAAGGTCAAATCATCATTTTTTAAAGACACATTGGCCAAAAAATCAGCCATAATATTTTTTGACCTTTCTATCCAGTTAATATTGAAAGCATCAAATAGTTCTATATGATCCCATACTGCATGTTTATGTTAATCCCTAAGTTTTATTGATGATTAGTGACCAACACTTAGTCATTTACTTAGGCAGTTTTAGTTGGTTATCATTGTGGCAGAGCTAAACATTAAAGGCCGAGCAACATTGTCGAGCAAGTTTTAGGTTGCTGAGTTACATCATGCCGAGCCGAGTAGAATATTAAGTGTTGAGCAACAGAGATGTTAAGTTCCAAGCAGAATAGTTTTTGGATACATGTCAGGGTTGATTCAAAATTTGATGTAAAATGTTTAGGATGACTTGTATGAGATTTGGGATAACATTTGTATGCATTTAATATTTGTCTACTGAGTTAATTATGCATTTAATTATTTTATACTATGCATGGCATGGAGCCAATCAGGAAATCAGAATGCATTGGAAGCATAAATTATAGATCTTGATCATTGATCTAGATCTTGCTACCAGATCCGTAAAGACATATAAGATTGCTTATAACCCTAGAAAACAAGTGTGTGTGAGATATACAGTTTGGAAGAGAAGGGTTGTTGTTCTTGAGAGATGAACTATAAGTCATTTTGAGAAGAAGCCTAAATCAAGCAGAATGACAGAGCAATGAAAAGCAAAGTAAAGACATATAAAATTGTGATATCACAGAAGGTATTGGAAAGAGTAGATCCATCATTAGAATATGAGTGCATAACAAAGGATCACTAATTGAAACATTCTAACATGTGTATTAGATGAAATCTCTTAACAAAGTGGTTCTAGCAGACTATTTTAAATCTCTTAGCGGAGTGCTTACTTTACTGTAAGTTGAAATCCTTTAACAAGGTAGCTTGTAATGATCTTTAGTTCTTAACCAAACAGACCTTTAACCAGGTATATTGCATGTTCCAATCAAACTCTTTAGCCCTAACAGGCACACTTTATTGTTGCAATAGTGAATATTTTGTGGGTGTCATCCCCACCTAAGTTTTACCTATTTAGGTTTCTGGGTTACCAAAATCTGTGTTATGAGCTATACATTTCATGTTGTTGATGCTATCTGATGTTAGGTTAAATTCATATATGTATGAATGTGGATCAATTTTTTTTAAGTGGTTAAGTTTTAAGATCTGATTCACCCCCCCTCTCAACATCTTTCTTTCCCCATTATTGTACTTCCAACAATTTTTTTCAGAGCACAGTTCACCTACAAAAAGATTTTAATCATCTTGTGAGTACAGATCTTGAGATGGGGGTTTACAAGTTGGGTAAATTCATTGAGAATTCGAAGATCAAGATTCAGCTAGAATTACATCAGCTTGAGATAGCAAGACATTAATTGAAGAAAACATTGACAACTAGGAAATATTTTGCCAAACAAATGAATGATACTCATTACCAAGAAGATGACACTGCAAATCTATTTCATAATGGAGGTTCTACAGAGAGCGATGCAGCAATTGTAGATATACTGGAAAGGAACAATGCACTATGTGAAGAATTCAAAAACTTGAAAAGAGAACAAGAAATGCAGACAATGAGACTATGTGAAGTAGTGGAACAAAAGAAACAAGCTTAAGATGACAAAGCTATGGTAGAAGAAGATAAAAGAGTGATAACTATCATACTTGATGAAAGGACACATGATGTGCAAATGATGAAAATCAATCAGTTTGACATGGAAAATCAACTGCTACTTGCAAATCAGGAGATTAGTAGGAAAGATATGGAAATGATGAATCTGAGATCTGAGAACAATCAATTGAAAGATGACTTGAGATCTGAGAAGGAACTGAATGA
>MU224540.1:2521385-2542230 GCA_018584345.1 Thuja plicata | reverse complement strand
GAACAATCAATTGAAAGATGACTTGAGATCTGAGAAGGAACTGAATGAAAGGTTGAATAAACCTAATGAAGCTTTGACTCATTTTGAGAATTTGATGGAAGCATCAAGGAGGCCAAAGGATTCTTCTGGATTAGGTCACACTAAACCAAAGACATCTACTGAGAAAGGAGAATCATCTAAGAATGGTGAAAGGAGGAATGCAAAGACAAGGCACAAAAAGCCTGTTTTCCACCACTGTGGAAAACTAGGTCATACAGAAAACATTTGTCGAAGAAAGAAAGGTAAGTCCAATCCTAAACATAAGTTCAATGGTTACTATTTTAATTGCATGAAATTTGGACATAAAGCACATGAATGTTGGGCTGAAGTAAGTGATGCACCTCCCAAACCTAGATTTAAAGGTTATTGATACAAGTGTCAAAAACATGGTCATAAAGCACAAGACTGTAGATCCAATGCTAAACAACAATGGACATGCACCTGAAGATTGCTTAAAGACACATTTCAGAGGGAAATCTAAGAGTTGGATGAATGGAAGCCTAGTCTGTTTTAGTTGTTTGAAGATAGGTCACACTAAGAGAGTGTAGGACAAGAGTTCCTACTCCTACTATTGAAGAAATAAAAGCACAAATAAACCAGACATGGGTAAGGAAAACAAAGCCGAGAAACAGTGAATCCACTGAAGCCGAGATCACCCAATCCAATGAATCAGGTGATCACACCATCTCTAACTGAGAAATAGTGGTATGTAAGGAACTGCATTTAAATTTCAAATCTTACATCAGTTCCTAATATGTAAATGTACCAAAGTCCATATCTGCATATGTTAAGATGCACCTGGACATGTTTGTGACAAGTGCCAAGAAGAGTTAACTGCACTATAGGTGCCGAGTTGGTTGGTCGAGTAAGTTGTGTGATGGCCAAGTATGGTAAGCCAAGTGGTATGCAAGTTGTGTTAGTCGGCCAATGACAGCTAGCTTGCACTAACCTAATGGGAAAAATATTTATTTCTTACCTATCTTGACCTTTCGAGTCTATATAAGGACGAACAATCTATTCTTCATTTTACCTTGCAATTTTCAACATTCACAGAGAGATCGAAGAAGTTTCAGAATTGATCTTAGTAAAGTTTGTTTTGAAAATCTTGTCAGTGTGTCGTTGGCAACCCTAAGTTGAATATTGCAAAGTGTTACTTACTGAGGTACCCTATTCTTCATTCTCGAACCCTAATTTTAGATATTATGGTTGCAAGTTCTTAAACACCAGTCAAAGGAATGGAGGAGGATCTGAAACAAATTAAGCTAGTAAGAAGTGATGCATGTGCACCACCTAACTTTTGAGCTGTTTGTGAAAGCACAATTTTAGGTGATCTGAATGGAGCCCTCTCATCAATCCCACCAATGGTAATTATGATCTACAATGTTAGATCCTGTTACATGGTTAAGATTGGTGAAGTAGCTAATAGCAAATTGAAGAAATCCTACAACAAGTTATGTGAAAATGGAGTTCTGAAAGATGAATTCAAGCATTTAGCCAACAAAGGGTCAACTCATGCCCTAGATTTTATACCAAACTTCAAGGATGAATGGATCAAGGTTGTTCTAAGACAAGTTCATAATATGCATATGTGGCTGGACAATGGACTAGTTAGGATCACAAAAGATATTATTCATCGAGTAACTGGATATCCTGTTATCAGTGGTAAACAAACTATGAGAGATCAAAGTAAAGAAGAGATAGCAACTAACACTAGAGTTGTCTGGAATAACAGAGGTATGACTATCTCTACAATTGAAGATTTAGAACTTGACTTTGGAGTGAGAGTGATTGCACACAAGTTCTATCAGTCAATCTGACTGGATAGTGTTCCCTGCATAGTCATGGACCAAGCATGGAAGATAGTCAAGAAGAATCACACCTATGACCTTGCCGAGCTGCAATTGACACAACTAGCCGAGAACTTACTATCAATCAGAAAAGCTAAAATCGCATCATGTAAGTTTGTCTCTTTACTAGTTTGCATATTCTTCTATGTACAAAATTCATTTCCTACACTGGGAAATATTGTTTGGAAGAAGGATAGACCTATTACTGTACAGATTAGTGAATGTATTCAGCAATTAGGCAATAATTTCAATAGTATTATGGGAAACTACTTTGTGGAATTCAAAAAGAGAATGAGGTTGAGGACTAGAATTCCTAGTTCACTTGTGGAAAAGCACTATGAAGAGATATGTTTCCTAGTCGATACAGATTACACTTACATTCAGGCTGTGACACCTAGAGTATCATGGCTGGAGCCATTTCCATATGAAGTTAACATTGATGAAACATCAGCAGCTATCACAGCACTCCTAGTAGAGGAGATTGATACAAAGAAAAGAGATTTGGAAATTATGATGAAGCTAAGGCAAAGATATCCATGAATCTTAAGGCAGGAACCATGGAGAGAAAGGAAAAAGATTGTGAAAAACCTAAAAAAGATGGTTGGATTGCCGAGTGATGAGGAGCTAGAGGATGCACCTCTAGACATATCTACTAGAAAAGGAGAAGATGTATCTGAAGATCAAGAAGTAGAAGTTAGTGAATCTGAAGAAGAAATTACTATTAAGGCAAAAGGAAAGAAACCAACAGTAGCCAAGGTAACCAAGCCGAGTAAAGAAAAACCTAAAGTTACCCCTCCCATTGCAAATCATCCAAGGACAAGGGAATCTACTACCACATCACTAGTAGAGAAAACAAAATTTTATTTAAAGAAGGTTGGAGAGAGTAGTTCTAGATCGAAGACAAAATTTGCAACAAAGGTTGTGTCAAGCCTACAAGTAAAGAGACCAAGAAGGAAACTGTATTTGGATCTAGAAAGTGATGAAGACAAGACTAAAATTGATGAGCCCAGCAACATACAAACAACACCATTCAAGAGACCCACTGATATCAATGAGGTATGTGAGAATTTGAGAAATTCTACAGGGTTATCTAGCTTTAAGTTTATCAAGTATGAAGAATTGAAGGTAGAAGATAAGCATAAAGTTCAGGAAGCTCTACTAGATATGATGTGCAACTTCAAGTTAACTCCTATAGAGATAGGAAACAATGTGCCAAGTGAGTTATATGAGTTTCTATCTGGAAAATGGGAATTTGCACTCACAACTGAGAGACAGATAAGAGAAGGCACATTAGCTCAAGTCATTCCTGAGCTGACAAAGAAACAAAGAGAAAATTTTTTTGAAGAGTATAAGCATAAATTCATACCTAAACAGAGAGGTTATGCTATTTTGAAAAATTATATTGAAGGTATAGTACAGTAGAGTACTAGGATTTGGAAGGAAATCTTTGGATTGATTGCTCCAAAAGAGAAGAAGACTGATGAAGGAACATCTGAGCCTGACAAGACTAGAGCAGAACCAAAAGAACAAACAGAGATAGTAAACATTATTGATCTGACAATTGACAGTCCAATTGATGTGACAATTGATGACTCTAGCAATTTGGATGTTGAGGGTCGGGATGAGCTGAGAGACTCAACTATAGAATCACCTATTAAGGAAACTGAGGCTGAAGGAGAGAAGAGTACAGAGGAAGATGAAGAGAGAACTCAAAAGGAACCTGAGGATAAAGATGCTCAAAAAGAAGTAGAAAAGGAGAAAACAAATGAACAAGAGGTAATTACACAACATTCACCTATTTTAGAGGTTGTAAAATCAGTTCTAGATAGTAGTGAGGAGATAAGGGATACTAAAAATGAGCCTAAAGAACAAGAGGCAGTGCAAGTGTTGGTTGATCTACGACACTCTGCACCATCAACTCCCACTGGACTTAAAGCAGGAGGCATGCCTAATCAATAGGCAATTTTGACTGAATTGAAAGATGCAATGTTGACTACTACTGAAACAGGAAAAGGTATTGTAGAAACAAAGCCAAGCAGTAGCTCACCTGAATTTAAGAGGAGGAAAGTTATGAGGAAGAAGTCTCTGATTCTTGAGGTCACATTAGATGAAGTTATTGTGATTCCACCATGGAATCCCAATGTTTTGTCTTATGAATAGATTGAGACTCTTCAAGAACTACTCAAGAGGAAGAAAAGATAGGAGGAAATGAAAAGATAGCAGAAGCAAAAGCAAGTTTTACATGACATCAAGGACATATTTGTAAAAGCTTTTGACATGGAAGATGAAAATCCTCACGCTCCTATTCTTGAAAATTTAGTTCATATTGTGCAAATGGTAAATGATGACAACATTGAAGCCAATGAAAAGCTATTGCAATGGTCCAAGGGGAAATTCAAGAATAAAGTACTAGCAAAAATCTCAAGAGAGATTGCGGTAAAGCAGGGTGAACTTTCTTCTCTTGTAGAAATTTTGGAGGAAGTTGCAACTAATGTTTATTCTTTGTATAAGAAGTTATGTGATGTTGAATTCTTCACAAAGGATAATCTACAGGCCTTAGAGAAATTACAATTAGACTTAAATTAAACTGGAAGTTCACTAAGTATGGATGCTAGCACTAGCTCCTTACAATTTAACAGATTGACTTATGCACAAAGGAGGATAGTTGAGCTAATGGTTGAAGATGGTTGGATTAGGACCAAACTGATTACTATCTAAACAAACCTAATACCTCATCTAGAGGTCATTCAGAAAGAACTTTCATCTGCAAATGAATTGGTTAAGAGAGATTCTCATCTCTCCACTACAGAAAGTTTAGTAAGTCTAGCTGCTGAGCTAGAAGTCAAAATAGAGGTTATGAAGTTTGTTAAGGATAGTTGAGACACTGCATTTGCGTCCACCTTACAACTTCATAAATAGTTTTTGGACAAGTATAACTTGACCCCAGCTGCAATCAGTGACAAAAAGAAGGGGGAATCTAGCAGGACTGACAAGGATACAGTATAAGGAGATCAGTATAGGTATTAATGTAAATATTTTTTGAAGGCATGTATACTTTGTAAAAAAAAAATTGCATGTAGTATGATGTACATTCCTAGGGGGAGTACATTGTGTACTTAGGCAAAATTTTGGATGGAATGAATCAAAATGATAAGTGTGTTTTTGTCGCTAATATCAAAGAGGGAGATTGTTAATCCCTAAGTTTTGTTGATGATTAGTGACCAACACTTAGTCATTTACTTAGGCAGTTTTAGTTCGTTACCACTATGGCCAAGCTAAACATTAAAGGCAGAGCAACATTGCTAAGCAATTTTTAGTTTTCCAAGTTACATCATGCCAAGCTGAGTAGAATATTAAGTGTCGAGCGACAGAGATGTTAAGTGCCGAGCAGAACAGTTTTTGCATACATGTCAGGATTGATTCAAACTTTAATGTAAAATGTTTAGGCCGACTTGTATGAGATTTGGGCCAACATTTGTATGCATTTAATATTTTTCTACTAAGTTAATTATGCATTTAATTGTTTTATAATATGCATGGCATGGAGCCAATCAGGAAATCAGAATGCATTGGAAGCATAAATTATAGATCTTGATCGTTGATCTAGATCTCGCTGCCAGATCCGTAAAGACATATAAGATTGCTTCTAACCCTAGAAAACAAGTGTATGTGAGATATATAGTTTGGAAGAGAAGGGTTAATGTTCTTGAGAGATGAACAGTAAGTCATTTTAAGAAGAAGCCTAGATCAAGCAGAATGACAAAGTAGTGAAAAGAAAAGTAACAACATATTAGATTGTGAGATCACAGAGGGTATTGGAAAGAGCAGATCTGTCATTAGCATCTGAGTGCATAACAAAGGATCACTACTTGAAACATTATAAAAAGTGTATCAGGTGAAATCTCTTAACAAAGTGGTTCTAGCAAACCATTTTAAATCTCTTAGCCGAGTGCTTACTGTACTATAAGTTGAAATCCTTTAACAAGGTAGATTGTAATGATCTTTAGTTCTTAACCGAACAGACCTTTAACAAGGTATATTTCATGTTGCAATCAAACTCTTGTAGCCCTAATAGGCACACTTTATTGTTGCAGTAGTGAAGATTTTGTGGGTGTCATCCCCACCCCAGTTTTACCTATTTCAATTTCTGGGTTACCAAAATTATGTGTTATGAGCTATACATTTCATGTTGTTGATTCTATTTGATGTTAGGTTAAATTCATATATGTATTGATGTGGATCAATTTGTTTCAAGTGGTTAATTTTTAAGATCTCATTCATCCCCCCCTCTCTCAGCATCTTTCTTTCCCCATTATTGTACTTCCAATAGTTTATACAGTTTTAACCTATCATTTTTTACAACATATTAGATCTGACTTGTGCTACAATCAACTGAGAATCCCCAAAAACCTTTAATCACTTAATACCATGCCTAGATGCAATGTCTAACCCCAAACATAGGGCTTCATACTTAGCAGTATTGTTTGTACATAGAAAATATAACAAGAAGAAATATTTGAAAGTTGTACCTGACAGATAAATAAATAGGATACCAGCTCCTGATCTCTCTTTAGAACAAGCTCCATCAAAGTACATTTTCCACAAGCCATCTTTTTGTGTGTTTAGTTCCTCCACCAGTGGATCATTTTTCTTGCATTTTGGAAGGATTTTCTCCACTCTAAAGTTCTCCATGTCTACCTCCACACAACAATTAAGCATGTCACTTGGCACCTTTTCAACAGTGACTGGTGCTCGTGGCTCCCTGTACAATTTCACTTCATTCCCATTTACTGTAACTGTTGCATAAGATAAATACAATTGTACATGACCTCCTCTGCTGCTTCCCACTGTCTTGATAACAACAAGCCATAATGGGGTTGGTTATCCACAACAACCACATCCATCTTGTATGTAGATTTAGGAAATACAACTATCTTTACCTCAACTTCCTTTAGAGTTTCTACTACAGGGACCTCTCTTTTTTCCATGGAATAGCATGTTATATTTCAAGTATCTGTACTCACCTAATTATTTCATCACTTTGTATGGCATGACGTTTGCAGCAGCATCAGAGTCAATCATGCAATTTTTTACAAGTTTGTTGTTTATCAACAAAATAACATAGAAGGGATCCTATTTCTTCTTATTCTCCTTCTTATTTGAAACAAGGATATCTTCTATTTCTTTAAAAAGTGACATCACAGCTTCTCTGTGCTCTTTTATTTTCAACATTTCCATCAGGGGAACTAATACTTTCATTTATGTAAGAGCATGCCTCATATCAAATGTAGGCAATTCATAAAATGTATCATCTATTCTCTTACCTTTCTTTCCCTTGTCAGTAGAAATTTTTTCATCTAATTTCACTTCCTCCTTCTCCTTTTGGGGAGAAGAGGATCCTCCTTTTTTTAGCAGCTTCCTTCTCCTTTTTATGCTTGGCTGGAATTTTAGCAGCAATGTCTGGAACATCTTCTTTGATAAATACAGAAGCAAGTTTTCCTTAACCAAGTTCCACCCTCCTATTTCTCAAGTTATTGGCACTTATAGATTGATTTATTACTGCTATGGTCAAGGACCATTTTTCTTCATCACTTGGCAGTCTGAAATGAGGATACTTCTTATCATCATCTACAACATTAATAGTTTTTTTGTGGCACGGTACCAGCTTCATCATATGAATCAAAAAAAACTTGTGGCTGGTACTCTTGATATTTTCCTCCTCTACTACTTACAGCTTCAATAGGTTCATTTTCTCTAGAATACCATCGATAAGGTCTTCTTAGAGTGAACATATTTACAGTGGGGCCTTCTTGTCCTAAACATGTTTGTTCATTGCCACCCTCCATTTGTTCAACTAAGGCCTATGCTACAACACACTAGAAAGAATAGTGGGGCATATTACAAGAAGCACACCAAGGGGTATTTTCCACATTGTTTGTAGTATTTCTCTTCAAAGGATCAGGGGTTTCCTTGGACTTCTAGTTTTCTTGATTATCAGGAACATGCTTGCCATCTTTCCAATTTATTTTATATGGAATATCCCTCAAATTTGGATGTCTATCATATCTCTAGTACTGATATTTGTTATCATAAAAGCCTTTATCATTCTTTTCCATCTTGGCAGTAATATATTTTACTGCACTCATCATTTTATCCATGCTATTTTCTTGCTTGGCATGTTTTCTTATATGTCCTCTTGTCTCCTTCCACAATTTACCATCCTGTCTCTTCCCCATTTTACCTGAGGCTTGTCTATTGCTTTCAATATCTATGGTTGTCTTGTAAGCATCCCTCAGAGTGTGTGGGTTCTTATCCATAAGAAGGAAAGACATCTTTCAATCGGCAACATTGAAGTATGTGGTTAAACACACTTGCTCATCCAATATTAACACCTAAAATAACTTGTTCTTGGCTTTCTGAAATCTATTATTGAAATAAATCATACTTTCATTGGGGAAATTCTTAATATTATTGAAATCATTCAACATGTAACCTAGATTAACATGTTCACGGTATTGTTCCCTAAAAAATCTGACAAATTCATCCCAGGATGCTATACTACCCTCTAGAAAATTTCTAAATCAGTCCCTAGCATCTTCAATCATAGATTGGACAAAAAGATTCATTATGACATCTTCATGCTCAATCTCAAAATCAATAATCTTTTTAGTGAAAGTTGTCAAGTGTTCTTCACAAGTTATGATATTATTACCAGTAAACTTGGGGATTCAATATCTTACCTCATTTGGGATAATATTTGGATGACTTGGGATGAGATCAAAAAATAGACAACGGTAACCATCCAAATGAATAGGTATTCTCTAAAAATTTCCAAGGGTATTAGTCACCCTCATGCATGTTGCACCACCTTGATTTTGGGTAGGTTGAGGGGAACCTTTCTTAGAATCAAAAACTTGAGCACTTGGCCTTGAACCACCTACTGGGTTTTTTGATACTATCCCAATGGAAACTTGAATTGAGCTACTAGTAGTAGTATTTGTAGTAGCATGTAGGAAAGAAATTTTCCTTTTCATCTCAGTTGCATCAGCTTCTAACTCCATTTTTTCCATCTTCTTCGCTAAATATTCCTTATCTTTTCTAGCCTTTTCCAGTTCCATGTCAACTTGAGATATACCATTAGGGGTAATTTTTCCTTACTTAGGTTCATTTATACTCACACCAACCATTTTCTTCTTACCCTTATTAGATACACCCTTTTTATTTTTCTTGAGCTCAACATTTTTATCAATCTCATATGGATGCAACTACCTCAAAACATGCCCCTCTCCTTAAAATTTATCTTTCTTATAATTTGGTTCATTATTAACAACTTGTTTCCTTAGGGATCCAATATCACCGAACAAGTCCTTATCCAAACCCTTGAACTCTTCATTGAAACTTCTAGCCTTAAGCTCATTATTCTTTGTCTTTTTCAATATTTATTCTCTTTTGATTAACAACTCATAAATCTCCTACTCATGCGTCTTTCTTGCATTATCTATTTATAGAAACTGCTCACATTCCTTTCTTCTTAAATCCATCACTTCATCACGTAGTTTATTAGAATCATAAGGTGCAGTTTTAGTAGCAAAAGTTTCTCCTTGTTGGTCCAGATTTTCTTGTGTAGGGAAAAACCATTTATTAGTCATTCTTCATCCTGAGAGGGATCAAAATATGTATTAGCTACATTACAGCCAACTTATCTTGGATTCTCAAAACTCTCAGAGGATGTTGAAACTTTCTCAGGGATAGGGGTCAAGATTCTTCCTCTGGATATCTTGGGGGAACTGTGGTTAGACCCACCTCTCCAAGACCATTGCCTTCTACCAGGTTTATGGATTTCTTCTCCTAAATTACTTTTAGGATTATTCCTATAGTAAGACCTAGTATTTCTTTGTTGACTCATTGCAAATCTGATAAAAACCTTTCACAACTTCAATATGCTATATCAACAAATGGAATGCACAGAACTCAAAGTCTCCACCCACAAAAGGTATGGGAAAACTTCACAAATTGATCAAGAAATGGAATAATAGACAATTAATTGTTATGAATCTTAAAAGCCTATTGTTAAATATCCACTCATCCCCACCAGAGTCACCATTTTATTAGATCTTTTTCTTGCAGAATCTAAATGTAGAATCAATTATTGAATCTATGATTTCCAACTCATGATTCAACCAAGAAAAAGTCTAACTAATGATGATCAAATCCTCCTTCACTTTGAGCTCCATAGACTCAGGTTGGTGTACCTCTTAAATGGATTTTCTAGTGTTTTTTATTATAGATGTTGATAAAAAATCTTGCAGATGTTAACAATTAATCTTATGCATAGCTTTATAAACCAAAAGATGCTTCTGACAATAAAAAACACTAATGCAATAAGTATTCCCATCCTTCTTTTCTTTGAGATTCAAGCTCAGGTGGGTATACCTAAAGGATTCACTTCTCCCAGGAATCAACAAAAATACTTGTATTCTTCAACACAAGTCATAAACATTTATGCTCTTCAACAGAAACTAAAAGATTATTTAGAAATTTAAGGATTGATGATGATAACTACTTATCAAGTATGGATCAGTGCCTAATCTAGGGAAAGAGAGTCAAATGAACATATATTCAAAGAAATCTATTAATAACAACACACCCAGAACCCAGTTGAAATGCCTTACAAATGAATTTTCTCATTCCCACACCCAAACATCAAATTCTTATGTAAATTTTGAATCCCTTGAAACCACCCTTAATAATTACCCTTCCCTTGAAAGAAACTCAAGAATAATCCCAAATCTACCTTGTAAATAGCGTATTAAAAATTGCCTTACAAATTCAGTACACAAGAATTCAAAAATTAACACAGGAAGACATCATAAATGTGCAAAGGAATTCCATTGAATATTTATTACACTTCTCTCTATTTCAATGCATTCAAAAATGACTAAAAACTCTAAAACCAGACAAAAATCAAAAAACTATCTAGTAGTTTTGAATTCACCATCCTATACTTTACAAAATCCTTGCTCTTTATACTCCTAACAATCTTGGAATCCTGTTGAATCAGAATGCAACAAGCTTTAGATTGGTAGGTCATGATAAAATATGTGACACCACTAGAGGAAAAATACAATCAAACCAAGAGTCAAGTTGTTACAATATTTTCATAATCATACTCATTGGTCTATAAGGCCTTTGTAACAACTTTGAAACTATGCTTCCTTTTCCAAAGAAATATTTGCCTTTATCATTTGGAGCTCAGAACCTTTTTGTAACCACTACTTATCTTCAATTCATTGGAGAATTGCCTTCTTGTAGGAATGATGAGATATCCCTTTGTCTTTACTTATTTGTAGGATATTTGTCTTTCCATGTGGAAAAAACCTCATCACTTGGCCAAGGGAAGTTATTAACCTCATTTTTCTTGTTACTCAACTCGTCACATTCTGTCTTTATTTGTTCAGCTTCCTTTTTCCAGAACCCAAAAAATGATCTAGCAGTCTCGATTGTTTCCACAGTTTGAACAAACAAAAGTGTGCTTTCCATGTTGATTATACTGTTATTTCTTATTGACAACTCCTCACCCATTTCCCTCATCCATATGGCTTCCCTTTTTAGTTTACCACCTTTTCTGAAGAGGCTAGGGAATATCTATACTCTTTCCTTAATGTCTTGGCCTTTTTCTGAATGATGTTTCTTTTTATATCCAAATATAAAAAGTCCTTAAGGAGTTTTTAAGTGTCCTTTATTGAAACATCCACATTTTCTTCCTTTTTTGACAAAGAATAGAATAATTTCAGCTCATTTTTCCTTCCTTTCCACTCTTGCACAATCTGCTCCAACCTAGCCTTGTCTTCTTCAAAAGAATTTAAAATGGTAATAATATTTTTCCCATTCAGGTAAATGGAAGAAAGCTCTATATATCATCAAAATGCATCATTGTACCTCTCACTTTGTCCTCATACCTTTTCTGCACCAATGATTGTGCACTATGAAATTTTGAGCTTTCCTCTTCCCAACTTCCTCTTACTTCTTCCAATCTCTTCCTCTCTGCTACCAATTTATCCTTTTCATAATTGAGTCGTGCCTCTAAAATGGAACTGAAAGGCATGGGGGAAGGAGTAAATTCAATAATGGGACTAGAAAATGATGTTTGGGTAGGCTTTTGAGCAATCATCCTTTGAGGAGATGTCTGGACTGATTTTTGTCCTCTTAGTTGAGCAATTATCTTGTCTTTCTCCATGGATTCCTTCTTTACAACATTATATGCCTTAAGGAACATTTCCATCTTGATCCTCATTTGTTGTTTCTATTTAGCATCACTCTCTTCCACTTTCATGTTTAAGTTAGCAGGTTCTAGCACTATGATTGATGCTTCCACCCCTATGGTTTCTGTAACCGTTCTCACCATCAAACTGCCTGGATAATCATCCTGTGCAGTCTCATTCTATTTTCTGGCTTCTTTTCTCTTTAATGACCACATAACTAAAGCATCATGATCATCATTTAATTTTTCCCCTTTGATTTCCTGTTGAGCCTCCTCTAGGGTATTATGCATAGTTTTTGTCTCTTTTCTAACTACATCAAAAACAATGGCATCTGCAATGTCTCATGTCTCTATTAGACTGGTCCTCTTGTTTCTTCTAAAATTTCTCCTTAAATTCCTCAATGTGAGTTCTCCATAAGAATTGAATGAATACTTTGGCTTTCACAAAATTATCATCTGATGAGAACTCTTCACTGGTCTATTTTCTAATGGGGTCTAATTCCTTCCCAGCAAATTTTGCTACTATCAAATCCATCTCAACATGTTTGGGCTCTTGAGGCATTCCCTCTTCCATTTATTTATGTGTTGCAAAAATTTGTCTTGTGTTTCCCGTTTGTAGAAATTATTCTGCTACCACTTGCTCATCCATGTGTAAAGGAGATTGAGAAGGGGGGTAAACATTCTCCAATTTTTTCACTTCTTCTTTTGTTCTTTGTCTCTTTGGGGATGGCACTAATCCTAAATCTTTACTTATTTGGATTTTCCCTCTTGAGGTAGAAATCTCCTTATCATGTATTTGCATTTCCAATTGGCCTCTCTAGCATGTTTCCCCTCCTGGCATGACCATGTTGTATCCCTTCTTCTGGTGTAAAACATATTTCCCTGGTGGGATGATCCTAACATGTGTAGACTTTCCTAGGATAGCCTTAGCCCTTTTTGGCTCTGCCTTCATTACAACCTCTTTCTTTTGATTTAATGTTTACATGAAATCTTCAAAGAGTGTCATTATTGAATCAATTTTTTTTCCCAAGGCTTGAAATCCCTCAAAGGATCATATCCTTTATCAAAATATTGAACAAAATCTGGGGTCTTCTTATAGACCACCCATTTTCATTCCTAATCTCTTGTTCCTGCAGGTTGAATTCATTTCTAATAATGTCCTCAGGAAAATTGAAATGGTGATCCATTGCTAAGCATATTGTCCTCTTTCTAAACATATCACTTATAAATTCCTTAGGGTTAGCACATCTTTCTACTGAGGTTGTCAAATGATAAGGCTTAAAATATTTATTCAAATATACCCATCCACCCTTGGTGATGACAAACTAGTGTACAATTGTAATGGTGGGAAAATGGTGCCTTTTCCCTTTCCTATTAAAGCATTCTCCTGTAGCCTACCAATTTGCCTTATTATCTCAGCAATGCCCATTTCAAGAGGGACTTGATAAGGGAGTACATATGGGGTATCTCTGAAACCATACACTCTGAAAACTATTGAAACAATACACAAAATAACATAACCCCAATTGTGCACTATCTTAATTCTCTGAGAGAACTACATGGTCTTAAAATATTTAAAAAAGACTTGTGGATCCTAGGGTTTGCAGTAAACAATAAGGCTCTAAGACTTGAATAAAATAATTTATCGAATGTGATGTAGCTATCTTCTTTCCTATCCCATAATAAATTTGTGCTCCACAACTGAACATGCATTTATTCCCCATCTTTGACTCTCAATAACTCCATTTCCTTCACAAAGTACTTTGCACCTTTGAAAAGGAACATATGCATCAACATAGAATACCTTCCAAATGGTTTGCCCACCTTTCCATTCTTAATGCCTATAAAGCCTTTGTGGATCAAATCAGAAACATAAGTTGCAAATTCAAAAATGATGGCTAAGTGAGGGTGGAGATTCTACACCATCATGAACATATAATGAATATGCATCTCTATCTCCTCATCATCTCCAAGGATCTGACTCAAAGCACTCTATACACCTCTGGCCTTTAGATTGAAATAATCCAAATTGATTTTTTATGGTGTATTAGGTCCTACCACAAACAAACCTCCAATCTTGCTGAAGAATTCTCGTAGAGGTCCATTTCTAAGGTATTTTGTATGGGCCTTGTAAACATCTTTGAATGAATCAAAATTAATTTTATCTAGTTGAATGGAGGGTTCATTCAATTGAAAAACCTCTCGGATTTCATCAGCTATGATATTTATTAAAACATATCCATTTATATCTCTCACAACCCTAGCTACCTGATCATATTTATGCACAACTTGAAGTATCAGATCACTTTCCATGAATACTTCTGGAATTACCAATTTCCCCACATAAAATTTCCATATATTTCTTTCAGGTGCATAGGCATTTCTATGACTGAAAGCTACCTTGAACAATGCCAAACCAGTCAGGCCAATGTTTGCATCTCTAACCCATTTAACCTTGTCATATGATCCCTCCCCAATTTTCAAATGAGGGTGCTTTGGTACCAATTCTTAAATCTTGGTGGAATCACTTATGGACCTAACTAATTGTTACAACAAATCATCATAGACATTCCTTTCCTGATAATCTATTTTACCCGTGAGTTCTCTTTGTGGTGCTATCTTTAAACTAGGGTTTCTTAATAAGAATAATCTTGGCTTTTGTACACAAACCCAATTTACTTCACAAGACCAGAACCCTACTAGAATTCAAATTCAAAAATCTCAGAAGTGGAATCACAAAGTAACTTACCCATCCTGAAAATGTTGGAAAATAGAATTAAAATGTTGCAACTCAATTTTGCTTCAGTCACTTCACCAATTATGGTTTTTGAAAAAAATAAAGTGGAGAATCTTATGTGCAATCTCATCAACCTTTTGCATTAAATTTCAGCTGAGATGGCCACACATTCCTCCTTTACTCTCGCATTATTTTAGAATTTGTGGTTGAATGGTTCAGTAAGCTTACTTTATCAAAGAAACCAATTTTAAAACATGACTGTAGATCTTAGCAATGTCTTATCAAATTGTGCGGCTAGCAGCAATTTCCAGAGACTATAATCAACTTGGACACGCGTCCATCAGGAATTCCTTAAAGAATAAACACCTTACATCTTTGGCTTGAGGCAATGCACTCATCATCCAATTAAGATAAACTTATAGCTTCTTTAACTTCCTTTAAAAACCTGGGGGCCATGATCTCAGCAATGCTACGTGTCACATGGGTGCAATTCCTTAAAGGTTAATCTCATCACATATTTCCTTAAGGCAAAGTGCTAGCTGTTGGATTTGATTTAACTTGACCACCGCTTATCAGACTACCACTTTACAGACTGTAGGTCCCACTTCCTAGATAGGACATGTGTCATACAGAGGCAATGCCTTAATGACTAAACACCTTTTTGTTAGTAATAACTGAGAGTGGGGGTGAATCAGTGGCCTCAAAAATTAATCCTTAAAACTTATAACCACAAATTATGTCTCTAGTTATCTTTTTTCCTACAAGATTAATTCCTTGAAATACTTATATCAATTTTCTACTTGTCAAGTTTCTTTGTAAATCTCTCTTCTGTATGATTACCGATAAGCAGTCAACTATTTACCGAAACATAATAAATATTTAGAGTATACCAATCAATAAAAAATTGCATATGTGAAATGTAAAATAGTAAAGTAATGAAACATAAACACATAACACATGTATTTTTAATGTGGAAACCTTGTTAGGGGAAAAACCACTGGGACCGGTACCCCAAATTTTCACTCTTCTAAAGTGAGCCCTGTTAAGAGCCAACCCTATTAAAGGTTACAAACACACTGTTAGGTGTGACCTTGTTAGAGGATTTAAAAGATAGTTTTTCACCTATTATCTTGCATCTAATGCTACCATCCTTGATCAAACACTCACTTGGCTTGTCAATAGGTACCGGGCATATCCAATGCTACTTTCATGATCAAACTTTTTGATACTCCTTGGGATGTATCTCAATTGTAAAAGACTTTTAAGTCCTGCTCAGTTAAGAGACTTGATGCTTTAATGGTTAAATGGAAACACTAATTATATGTTCATACATACAACTCAATTGCATATTTTTAGATCTATTGTAAGTCCATTACCTCTCTGATCAATATAATCAGTTCTATACCTTTGCTCCACACTGTTCTGCTCTGTGATGTTGTATCATTGTTGGTCGGTGTCTGCAGAATCTTTCTCTTTCTTTATCTTGTTGATCAGGACTGAATGAAGACTTTCTTCTTCTTCAGATTTTCTTTAGCATCTTTCCTCTTCTCTTTTTCACCTCTCCCACACAATTCATAATGAATTGGGTTTGTCTCTTATATAGACATGTTTTATTTTTTCTTTGCTTTCTTGATTCTTGGCATGATCCACAATTCTCACCAATAGATTTAAACAAAACTCCAGTTTTATCTCAAGGAGATCTTCTTTCCAAGTAGACAAATCAGCTTTAAATCAATTACTTATTTCTGGCTTTATCTGGATGATTAAAACAATGATAAGTATTTGTTAATTCTACCTTTAGCTTCTTGACAGCTAAGCATTTTGTCATTTTCTGAACTCTTTGTTCTATCATTCAACACTTCAATTAGTCATCTGTGATAACTAACTATTCCATTGGTGTGACTTTAGTTGTCATCGGGATCTCCATCCTTAACTTTTCCATCAGGCAAAACTGAAATTCTTTCCGTTGGGTTACTCTGTGTTTTTCTCGTTGGGCAACACTATAACTCTACTCATTGGTAATGTTGTGCATTAGCTTGTCAGGTAACACTGTGACTTTTCTCTTTTACTCTATCCATCGGCATGCACTCCATTAGTGCATATAGTCACTTAGTAAATACCTGACTTGTATGTATTACTGATAGCATAGCCTTGATTCATCGGTTCATTGAATTCTTTGGCAGTATTTCCATGACCATACATATTATATCAAGTTGACATAAATGAAAATACAATACATTAACTGATTTAATGCCTTGCATGATCATCAACTTAACCTATTCAAACATTCAATCAGTTACATATCATCAATCTCTCCCTTTGGCATTGATGGAAACATACTACATTATCATACTATACTATTACTAATATAATATGAAATATATAGTTTCATCAAGCTTTCCTAATGTAGCTATTACAAATGTCTGGCTTTCAGTAAGCTTAAATAGCTTTGATCTGATTCTTGCAGCTTTCTTTATGTCTTCAATCCCTTCACTGGATAATTGTAGAAACTTTCTTTCTGTGTCGAATTCTCTCCCTTTGACTGTTCTCCTTTCTTTTTATGTCTCTTGTCAACAATTCTTTCCCTTTGTGTGTACTCTCTGATTCTTTATTACATCTCTCCCTTTGGATACTTTGATGGATATGATCTCTCCCTGAGATGATAATGGATATAATCTCTCCCTTTATCAGTATGATAATGAGATATCTCTCTCCCTTTGACAGTAATGCCAAAAAAACATCTTTTTAAACAAATATTTGACAATAATATCAAACAGATCCTTTCTATCCATAATATATTCCTTGAATTTCCCAATCCATCGATAATAACTTTGGTGTTTGGAGTAGATAAATACCTTTCTTTGTATAGATGTATCATTGAAGTCCATCTCTCTACTTGCATCAACATGAATAATATTCTGATAATATGTAGGTTGATGCATACTTCTAGTCATTTTATTGACCAGTAGACAAGGGTCTGACCCCTAGTCTCTTTCTCAAGTATTCAAATGCATCTTTGGGCAGTGGCTTGGTGAAGATATCAGCCAATTGGTCATTTGATTGCACATACTCAAGTATCACCTCCTTTATTTGAACTTGTTTTCTTAGATAATGATACTTGATGGCAATATGCTTTGTTTTAGAATGCATGACTGGATTCTTGAAAATGTTTATTACACTGGTATTGTCACAATAGATAATTACTGGTTCAATAATTTTCACATGCATACCTTCCAATAATTGTTTGATCCATGCAATATTTAAGTAGTTTACAGCAGTAGCAACATACTCTACCTCTGTAATAGATTGAGAGATGCATCCTTGCTTCTCACTGATCCATGTGACAAGTCTGTCACCCATAAAGAATTCTCCTCTAGTTGTGCTCTTTGGATCATCAATATTTGCAGCCCAATCAGTGTCGGTAAAGACCTTAAGTTCAAATTTTCCTTCTCTTCTATACCATAAGCCATATTCCTCGTTATTCTTCAGATATCTTAGAATTCTTTTCACAGTAGTCATATGTGATTCCCTGGGATTAGCAAAAAATCTTGCAACTATTCCTACTGCATGTGCAATATCTCATCTAGTGTGTACAACATACATGAGTTTTCCAATCATTGATCTGTACAAATTCTAATTTACCTCTGATGAATTTTCATCCTTTGTTAGCTTACATCCAATTGCTATCAGTGTTCCAACTAGTTTGGATTCTTCCATCTTGAATATTTGTAGTACTTCTTTGATGTACTTGGATTGTGTTATGAAAATACCTTCATCTTGTTGCATGATCTACAGACCAAGAAACAAGTTGATCTCTCCAAACATAGACATCTCAAACTCTTTGCTCATTTCATTTGCAAATGATTTGCATAGAATATCATTGCCTACAAATATGATGTCATCAACAAATATCTTAGCAATCAAAATGTTAGCATCAGTATCTTCCTTCAAATGAAGAATACTATTTTCACTAGTCCTTACAAATCCAATACTTATAAGATAGGAATGAATTCTTTCATACCATGCTCGGGGTGCTTGTTTCAATCCATACAAGGCTTTGTGTAGCCTACATACCATGTTTCTCTTGTCTGGATCAACAAACCTTTTTGGTTGCTCAATGTATACCTCTTCTTCAAGTATTCCATTCAGGAATGCAGACTTGACATCCATTTGGTATACCTTAAAGCCTTTATATGCAGCATAAGAAAGTAATATTATTACTCCTTGTAGCCTAGCAATGGGTGCAAAGGTCTCTCCATAGTAAATCCCTTCTTCTTGTGCATACCCCTTGCATACTAGTCTTGCTTTATTTCTGGTGACTTCTCCATTCTCATTCAACTTATTCCTGAATATCCATTTTGTACCGATGACATTCATGTCATCTGGTCTTGATACAAGTGTCCATGTCTTGTTTTTATCTATCTTCTCAATGTCTTCATTCATAGCACTTATCCATTCATCATTATCTAGTGCAACGTTGACAGATTTGAGCTCATAATCAAATATAAGACATCTTGTATTTAGAGACTTACTTCTGGTTCTCATACCAGCCTTCTTATCTCCAATGATCTAGTTATGTGGATGGTTCCTTCTGACATATCTGGAAAGTATAGGTTCATCTCTTTGTCTATCAGCTTGATCATCATTTTTTCCTTCATTCTGTTCTCCATCACTTTGTGCATCATTTTGAGCAATATCATGATCGTTGGTATTTGCAACCTGATGCTCGGGTGCATTGATCTGTTACTCGGGAGCTCTATAATGTTGGTCAGGTAGAGTGTTAGGTTCCTCATTGTAAGAAAACATATTTTATTCCTCTGGTTCTTTAGTGCTTTCCTTTCCATTCTTCTCTACAAATTTATCTATCTTTATATTTGCACTTTCAACAATTTTGTTAGAGGCTTTATTGAGACATTTATAAGCCTTACTCTTGGTGGAATACCTTAGAAAGATTCCTTCATCACTCTTGGAGTCAATTTTTCCATTTCTATCATCTTTTAAGATATAACATTGACTGCCAAAAAATTTTAAATAACTCACATTGGGTGTGTATCCATACCAAAGCTCATAAGGTGTCTTCTATTGGAGATTTACTTCTAGCAGCTAGTTGTTTGTATGTTTGTCATTGATGAAAACATATAATATATAGTAGTATTATATATGTACTTATCATAATGATGTTATCAAGCCTTGCACGGTTATATTCATGTTGTAGACATGTTTTTTATGTTCTGTTCATACACATAGACTCAGATATGAAGTTTCAGTTGTGTTGTATAATTATGTTAGTAGTAGTTACAGTTTTTGGAGTTTGTCTATACAGAGCCGACATATTGCATTGGTTCTTGAGTTACACCTATCTTAAAGATATGTGTGTGTATATTCAAGATTATTTATGAGTTGAAGATAGTTATCTAAAGGTTCCAAACATGTTTCAACAAGATTGCAATGTTAGAGTTAATTTGGTGAGGCCGACTTTGTGAAGTGTTGCATCTATTCAGTTTATATTGCATGGTTGTGATTATGCTTGTGTGGTTAGTTAAGCCAACAAGGATGTTATGAAGAGTTTCCTAACAGGTCCCATGATCTCATACTTTGAAGAAGATACTTATAGTAATTCATTTGTGGAACGCTAAGTGTGAATGAGAGGATAAGAGAGAAAAAGTACAGAGCAGAATATCAATTGTGTTTCATTCATCAAGGATCTATGTGAGGAAGAAGTAAAAGATTACAATACATTGGAACTAATCAAGATAGAAGGTCTACTCTATATTTCATCATCAGATATAGTGCATATCTGCTCTATAGAAGGTTGTAGCCTTCACCATTGAAGTAGTGAGCTTTTGGATAGTGAGTCCTCACCCTTAACAGGGTTATTTGTAAAAGACTCCTAATAGGGTTAGACCCTTAACCAGGTCACTATACTTATTGCATTGTAAAGAACAACTCCTAACAGGGTTG
>MU224540.1:2504770-2514966 GCA_018584345.1 Thuja plicata | reverse complement strand
ACCTTTGTATTTACCTTTGCCTCTCTGCATTCTTCTAGCCATAAGTGCTTCAATTTCATCAAGATCTTCTTCTTCACTTTCACTATCACTATCTTTTCTCATAGTGTGTTTATGACTTCATTTACTTCTTCTCAAAGAAGATTTGAATGTAGACTCTATGTTTGGTAAGACACTATTATCAAAGTTATTCATCTCAAATGAAATTAGTCTTCCAATCAAACTGTCTAGAGTAACATTTCTATTTGCTACTACTCTCATTTCTTGAATAGTAGATACTCTAATAGCATAAGTAGGAAGTAAGGTACTTAGAATTTTACTTACCACTGTATCTTCCTCTAGTACACCTCCAACTCCTCGAATATCATTGACTACCTCTTTGATTCTTGTGTTCTACTGAGTGATGTTTTCACCTTCTTTCATTTTGAGATCATCAAACTTCCCTCTAAGGCTTTCTTCCTTGGCTATCAAAACATTTTTGTCACCGCCATGTACAAGCATCAATTTGTCCCACATCTGCTTTACAGTCTTGCAGGTTTTGACATCTTCAAATTCAGCATTTGAGAGTGAAGAAGCAAGTTCTATCATCATGCATTTGTGCTCATGCTTCTCTCTCAATTATTCAACTGTTGGTGCTCCTGTCGGCAACACATATTCAGTATCTAAGTATTGAGTAACATCATTGCCAATACCTAATAAGTGGAGTCTTATTCTTCTCTTCTATGAAGCAAAATTATCTGTGTTCAACTTGGGCACATCTCGTCTGTTCATCTTGTGACCTTTATCTTAGGTCTTGAAACCTTCATTTTAAGCACACAAGCTCTGATACCAATTATTAGTAATAACTAAGAGGGGGGTGAATCAGTGGCCTCAAAAATTAATCCTTAAAACTTATAACCACAAATTATGTCTCTAGTTATCTTCTATCCTACAAGATGAATGCCTTGAAATACTTATATCAATTTTCTACTTGTCGGATTGCTTTGTAAATCTCTCTTCTGTATGATTACCGATAAGAAGTCAACTATTTACCGAAACACAGTAAATATGCAGAGTATACCGATCAATCCAGAATTGCATATGTGAAATGTAAAACAGTAAAGTAATGAAACATAAACACATAACACATGGATTTTTAATGTGAAAACCTTGTTAGGGGAAAAACCACTAGGACCGGTACCCCAAATGTTCACTCTTCTGAAGTGAGCCCTATTAAGAGCTAGCCATGTTAAAGGTTACAAACACACTGTTAGGTGTGACCTTGTTAGAGGATTTAAAAGGTAGTTTTTCACCTAGTATCTGGCATCTAATGCTACCATCCTTGATCAAACACTCACTTGCCCTATCAATAGGTATCAAGCATATCCAATGCTACTTTCATGATCAAACTTTTTGATACTCCTTGGGATGTATCTCATTTGTAAAATACTTTTAAGTCCTACCCGGTTAAGAGACTTGATGCTTCAATGGTTAAACTGAAACACTAATGATTTGTTCATACATACAACTCAATTGCATATTTTTAGATCTACTGTAAGTCCATTACCTCTCTGATCAATATAATTAGTTCTATACCTTTGCTCCACATTGTTCTGCTCTATGATGTTGTCTCACTGTTCGTCGGTGTCTGTAGAATATTTCTCTTTCTTTAGCTTATTGATCAGGAATGAATGAAGAATTTCTTCTTCTTCAAATTTTTTTTAGCATCTATCCTCTTCTCTTTTTCACCTCTCTCACACAATTTATAATGAATTGGGTTTGTCTCTTATATAGACATGTTTTATCTTTCCTTTACTTTCTTGATTCTTGGCATGATCCATAATTCTCACCAATAGATTTAAAGAAAACTCTAGTTTTATCTCAAAGAGATCTTCTTGCCAACTGGACAAATCAGCTTTAAATCAATTACTTATTTCTGGCTTTATCTAGATGATTAAAACAATGATAAGTATCTGTTAATTCTATATTTAGCCTCTTGAGAGCTCAACATTTTATCATTTTCTGAACTCTTTTCTCTTTCGATCAACACTTCAGTTAGTCATCAGTGATAATTGACTGTTCCATCAGTGTGACTTCAGTTGTCATCAGGATCTCTGTCCTTAAATTTTTCATCGGGCAACACGTAAATTCTTTCCGTCGGGTTACTCTGTGTTTTTCTCATTGGGTAACACTGTAACTCTTCTCATCGGTAATGTTTTGCATTAGATCGTCGGGTAACACTGTGACTTTTCTCTTTTACTTTTTCTGTCGGCGTGCACTCCTTCGGTGTATAAAGTCACTTAGTAAATACTTGACTTGTATTTATTACTGATAGCATATCCTTGATTCATCAGTTCTTTGAACTCTTTGTCAATATTTCCATGACCATATAGATTATATCAAGTTGACATCAATGACAATACAATACATTAACTGAATCAATGCCATGCATGATCATCAACTTAACATATTCAAACATTCAATCAGTTACATGTCATCACTTACATCTTTCATCTAGGAAAAATGCTTTCCATTGGATCAAATCATAACTGATCACACTTTATCTGACGGTATTATTACAAATTGTAGACCCCACTATCCAAATAGGACACACATCATTTGGGCACAATGGCTTGAAGATTAATATCCTTGCATCTCCAGCTTGAGGCAATGCGCCAGCCATATGATCAAATTTAATGTGATCATTCTTTACTTAATTCTTAGCACTTAATGGGACCCACTTTGTACACATGGCGCAAAGGCATAATGCCTTAGTGATTAATCTGACTGTATCTCTTCTTTAAGGTAAATCACTCACCGTTGGATGAAATTTAATTTGTCTTCACATTAACTTTACTTTATCTTCATATATGGCTCACCACTTTCCACGTGTCCTACAGGTGCAATTCCTTTAATGTTAAACTGGACACATCTTTTCTTTGAGGCTTCACACTAGCCGCAAGATCTTCTGAGACTTGACCGCTTGTTAATTCATTTTAGATGGGCCCCAAGATCTGACAACCACCATGCATCGATATGGCACAATGCCTTGAATAGTAACATGAGAGCATCTTCTGATTAAGGAATTACACCAACCGTAGGATTCATCAATACTTATCAGCACTTTATCCTTACACTAACTTTAAACATATAGGCCCCATGTTGTCAGAAGGGACAGATGTCACATAGGCACAATGCCTTGAATTTTAATATCAATTCATCTTTTGATTAAGGAAAAATGGAAACCTTTAGATTTAAATAGATCTGCATGAACTTTATGATAACTTTTAAACATAGCCTAGCCCCGCCAAATACGTGTCCTTCAGGCGCAATACCTTGAAGGGTATCTAGTAATCATCTCCTCCCTGATGCAAAGCATCATCCGTTGGATTGAAGACAAGATGCATGACACTTGAGTTTTAATAAAAGGTCATGGGGGCTCCAAGACTTAGGATAAATAAATAAAACTGCTAGGACTTAGGAAAATTTAAAAGCATGGCCCCGCCGATTGTAACATGAAACACATGGGTCTTAAGGACTTTTAAGTGAACAAAAAATTAACTCGATGTTATAAAAAGTTCCAAAAGACTAAGGGTTTTAGATTAACCACAAAAAGACCTAGAAAATAACAATTAAGGTTTATGCAATCTTAAACCTTGCTTAGGGTTTTAATAGAGGACTTTGGCAGTGATGCATAAAATTATTTTTTGTAGCATAAAAAAGGAACCATAGACAAGGCTTAGCAACAGGAAAATTACAGACCCAATAGCTTCAACCAAAAAGAAGGCTCACTACCTTACAAAAATCTTTGATTACAATTCACAATGGACAATATTCCATATCTCATGAACTGACAGATAGCATCTCTTATATGCCAATACAGTTCCAATGAAGCGCATCAAATCTCTACCTCAATTTCATATTCCATTCATACCTCTTCTAATTAATTCTTCTATACCACTTGCGCACCTTCACATTTACAAATGATTACATCTTTTAAACATGTCATCAACTTTATTTCAACTAACTCAGCCATGGACCTAATTACAAAATATTAATTCATTACAGCTCAATACACAATGTTATCCATTGAATGTTGGCTAAGACATAGAAATTATTAATAAAAACATCCTTGAACATTCTCTAGATCCATAGATCATTCCACAATCCTTCTCAACATGCTACATCATCAAGTTAGCCAAGAAAAATAAGAACAACAACACGCTACATGAAAATCACCAAATCTGATAACATAAACCAATGTGATCTAGAAAAACAAATAGGATATTATCTAGAAACATCAACAAGAAACATGAAATTCCATGATAGAAACAAGAACAACTCTATCTCAGAATTCATAATTATCTCTACATTGTGCATTAGGAACACCAAACAACAACCTCTATCATTAAAGAAAAATATCTTGCTAGCATATAAATCATGAACTACTCAAGTTGAGGACACACATATATGTCATGAACTCACTACTAGGTTAGAAACCAAGAATATTGCATAATAAATCTATTTCTCAACTGATGGAGATGATCAATAACAAGTGATAATGAGTATACATGTTTGTAGAAATGGTTAGATCAGTTATTATTTTGTCATTGATGTCAATAAATTGATTTATTGATTGTTATTGAGTTACCATATCATAAGAAGGAGAAGTTAAATGGGTAACAAATACAAATTAGACAATGATGAAGTAATGTTGATATAGTTGTTTTCTACTATATATTTGTTGTTATCAAGTCGGTACACTTGATTGATTAAATCATAAATTGCAAAGAGTTAAGTTATGACTGAAAAGAGTAACTCTACTGAGCTAGACAAAGTGATTCGGTATAGAGTTATGTTAATTGGTTTCAATTACCGAGCACCGATTAGTGAACAAAGTTAATTACTGAGTTGCAAACAAAATTACCGAGTACAGTATATTGATTGTAAATGATGATAAGATCAAATTTAATATGAAGCTATGATGATCTGGATGGAGATAAGAATTAAAGGAAGTTTGTTAGAAGATCTACTAGCGAGAAAATTCAATGAGAAGATCTAAGGCAAAGATCAAGTGGTTAAACCTGATTATGAGAATTCCAAGAAAATTTCAAGTTATGAGCTAAAAGTTAAATGGTTTACCGAGTTGAGATTTATGAAGAAGACGATCGAATGATGGAGCATAAATGATGGAAAACCTAAAAAAGGAGATTAAGAGGCAAAAGTTTCTTTATATAAATGGTGATAAATTAACAGATATTATGATGTTGCAAATTGAATTAAGAAGCAAAAGAAGCTAAAAAATTGAGTTACCGAGCATAATAGAGAAGCAGAAAGAGAAGAATCTATAATTTAAAATGGAGAAAAATGGAGTATGAGATTCTAGTATTCATGTGAGCATAAAGGATCTAAACCAAGAAAAAGGTAGTTTTTATATTTATAGATCAAAGTTTTACTATTGCTTATTAGCATTTGTAACAGGTAAAATCTCTTAACCGAGTGGATTTAACAGTCCTATTTATAAATCATATACGTAGATGACATTTCAAAAGAGTCTTTAAAGTCCTCTAGCAAGGCCACTCCTAACAGGGTGAAGATCTTAACCGATCTAAGGTAAATCCCTTAACAAGATCACATTTAGCAAATGTGTTTGTAATCTTTAATAGGATAAGTTCTTAACCGAGCATACTTCAAAAATGTATATTTTTACTATGGGTTACAATTCCCATAGATTTTTCCCATATTGGGTTTCCTTGTTAAATCTGGTGTTAACCAAGTTAAATCTGGTGTTAATGATTGATTTGCATATTATGAGATATATAGTTGTTTAAGTTATTAAGTTATTTGGTGAATCAGTTATTACTGTATTCAGTTTTACCAAGTGAATCAGTGAGTTGAGTTTTACGTGTTTAAGTTAGATTTGTCTGATTCACCCCCCCCCAACCCCTCTCAATGGGACCAACAATTGGTATCAGGGCACTGGTTCTCTGAAGTGTTAAGTTTAAAATGACTTGAGTCAAGATCTAAAGATGTATAAGTGGGAAGGACCAAAGTTTAATAGGGAACATTTCTCTACATGGAAAAGTAGAATGAGATTTCATGTGTCTGGTATAGGAGAATATGGACTTCATTTTCTTGATAATAAATATGTTGTACCAACAACTAAACCTTTGAAAACCACTGAGAAAAGACAGAAGCAAGAACACACACAAGTTATAATTGAGATAGCTTCTACACTTACCAACCAGGAATATGATGAACTTGATGGATGTACTACTTCAAAATAAATGTGGGATAAGCTTATTTTGACCTGTGGTGGAGATCAACATGTTCAGAAAGAAAAAGAAAAAAATATGAGAGGTAGATTTGATTCAATGAGAATGAAAGATGAAGAAAAAATAATACAATACAACACTAGACTTAAGGAGATTGTTAGTTCTGTAAAAGGGGCTGGTGGAGCCATAACATAGGAAGATGTTACAAGAAATATGTTGAGAAAAATGCTACCAAGTTATGTTATTCGAGTATCTGCAATACAAGATTTGAGATCCATTCCTCAGATGAATGTTTCTCTTGATGCTACTATTGGTAAGTTGGTTCCATTTGAGATTAATGATTTTGATAATAGTTTTACCGCTACATCCAAGATTGAGTCTACATTTAAGTTAGCTTTGAAGATTGGAAGTTCTAAGGACTCTAGACTAGTGATGGATATTTGAGCAATTCTAGTGAGAGATTTTATAGCTGTTAGAGTGGTTTGGAAGAGTTATATGTTGCAGATGAAGAGAACGAGAGAGATTTTGAAGCTTTGTTGGCTAGAAGGATACAAAGAGGCAAAGGAAAATAATGAGGTAAGTTACCCTTGAAATTTTATAACTGTAACAAGATTGGTCATTTTGCATCTAACTGCCCTAAGAAATATAATGAGGAAAAGAAAGATAACAAAGATAAGGACAAAAGAGAAAACAGATCCAGAAGATTCAGAGACTAAAAAAACAAAGGTAATAAATCTTGTCATATTGCTAATGAAGATATAAGTGATGATGATTCAGATGATAGTAAGGAAAAATAAGTTGTTTATGTTTCTGTAAGACCAGAAAAGGGGTTAAAAAGCATATTTAGGTAACCACAAACCCTAAACAATATGCTACCCTAACTAATCTAAGATTAAAACCATTTGAAACAAGAGTTGAAACATATGCAAGATAACACAAACAAACTCCCTTCAAATGTAGTTCTAATGCCCTTCTTTCTTTTCCATAATGAGATTAATGTTGCTCTTTGCACACACACTTTTCACAAGAAGCCAAGTTTGCCAATGAGAGAACTAGAAGATTTATGATTCTTGAGGTTCTCAAAAATCTTGTGGTTCAACCTTGAATGAGGGAAATGTTAGTTTTAGGATCGTAATAGAGAAAATCTTACAATGATAAATGTGTTGATGATGTATATATATATATTCTTATTGATTATGTATATATATATATATATTATATATATAATAATACTGATTATTATTATGCTACTGAGAGAAGATAATGCCACTATTATTAATTGTCTTTCACAGCGCATACCGTTTATTATTAATATATAAATGATGAGACACGACTGTGTAGATTGATGACTCTACGTGGCTAAAGCCACGTCGAGCCATGCCTCTACACAGCCGTGTAGGCTGACACTGTTTCAACTGAGTGTGCATGATATATGAATGTGTTTGTATAAGCATTAGTTAATGGTTATCATAACACATTAACAATGTGTTACGATAACCATTAACTAATGGTTATCGTATATGTTAGCGGCTGTGTTTCATTTTAATGAAACCCAATAACACTTAATCGGTTGTGAATAAACATCGACTGTTATAAATAGCGATTACTAATTGCATTATAGTTTAATATTAATAATATTAATATTAATAACATATCACATATATTAATAAATATATATATATATAATATTAATAATAACATATCGCATGTGTGTGTGTGTGTGTGTATATATATATATATATAGAATATATGTTTATATTAATCAGTTTGATGCTATAATTTAACACTCCCTCTTAGCGAGAGGAGATTAATATTCATAGAATGTGGATGTTATTGAAATCTTGTTAATATTACCTTTAACAACACATGATTATTTGAATCAGGATTTTCGGCATAATCCAGAACATAGTTCAACCTGATAGGCAAGTTTATCTTAACCTCTGACTAAATTCAGAATTGGATAAGAATAAACATAGGTATCAAGATATCTGGTGTATTCTGGATTGAAACTTGAACCAATTGTTATCATAATCCTTGACCAATTTGGAACTAGATTAAATGATAACATAAGTCAACTATTGTAGGTCGTCACCTTACAGTAGTGACTTCGCACACAAGAAAGATCGTCATCTTTCAACATAAAAAATATTGCAATATTTAAATTTTAATTTTATTCATGAATATTTCAATTTACATAATAGTGAGAATTAATCTCAATTAATCACAATTTAACCATACCAAGTTTCTTTCTGAAGTACTCAATTTTCAACTTCGCAAGAGGTTTGGTGAAGATGTCAGCATTTTGTTCTTCAATACTGATGTAGACCAATTTAATAATATCTATATCTACCATATCTCTTATGTAGTTGTAAGGAATTTCTATGTGTTTGGAGCGATTGTGAAATACTGGATTAACTAAAATTTTAATACAACTTTGATTGTCACAATGAATTGTGATGGGTTTTAATGGCTTACCAAACAATCCAAATAGTAATTTCCTTAACCATACTGCTTCTCAAGCTCCCATTGAAGCGGCCATGTATTCTACTTCAGTGGAGCTTTGAGCAACTGCTGATTGTTTTCTACTGAACTAGGAAATCATAGTTGATCCAAGACTAAAGCAACATCTTGTAGTGCTTTTGCGATCGATTGAATTTCCAGCCCAATCGGAGTCAGTGAACCCTTGAAGTTGAATCTCAGTATTCTCATATTTTAGGTCCATCTCAATTGTACCACATAAGTATCTTAGAATATGTTTGGCAGCTATGTTGGTGCTCAAAAATGCTGGACCATTTTGAGGCCAACTAACAGGCACAAACAAGTGCCTCTGCAATTCTGACTCGATCGAACCAAGGCTGGTAGGCCTGAATCAAATATGCTTTCTAACTACACAAATACATGCACAACAGAAACAAATCCTTCCAAAGGGGTCAACAATCCTTTGGAGGAAAATAAACCTAAAATCCTAATTGTTAAATAGTACGATATCTAAACTAAAGCTTAAAAGTATTACTAAAACCTAATTGAATGCTTTTTAAAGAGAGATATCAAATAAAAAATGTAAACTACAGAAAGAACAAAATGACAATTACAAATGAAAAGAGATCAGTGCCTGATGCCAAATTGGGAATAGAGTTGATTACATTCAATCATAGGTATAGTCAGAGACAGTTTTAAGGTAACTCACTCCTGTAAAGCGAGACCATCATCCTACAAGCTTCCATTGAATCACAAATTCAAAATAATTTATACAATTAGTCCTATCGATTTTAACCCAAATTAAGAGCCAGAAAGGAACAATGAAAGGTTCACAGACCTTGCAATTGCTATTCAAATTGTACAAATTAACCATAAACAAATGAATCAAAGAAAGAACACAATAGGATACCCTGGTTCACAGAGTAATCTGAAAAACTAATTGAAAATAAAAAACTATATAACCTCAAAAAGCATAAACCACTTATCTGACATTTGCATTTGAAAATTTGGACATTAGGTTCAAATATGTAATTTGGGAGAGTTTTCCCATTTTTGTCGTGATAAAAAAAATCCTTTTTTGTTACAAATGTTTCACTCTGAATATATTTATCAAAGGTTTCATGTGAAAAGACATGCCCTTTCACAAGACCTAATCCTGGCAACTAAACCTAAAAATACAATTAAACCATATAATGGTTTTAGGAAAAACATTTCCCGTATAACATATTTAATCTTGTTACATCCTAAGGTGTTTTGTCCATAATAATCCTTACGCTTAATTCCTGCATAAAAACACCCGACATTAGGTAATAACATTTAAAATTAAATAAATTATATTATATAATGCTTTAGGTTTTCAATATGATCTTTGAAATTGCTCAATTATTAATTGACAACATATCGAATAAAACCATATCATAACTTACATAACTTTATTTGATAAATAAAATAAATACCAATAAAATT
>MU224540.1:2468521-2494904 GCA_018584345.1 Thuja plicata | reverse complement strand
CAATCTGCTTGTATTGTTAATCTCAAATGTTTCTTGGATGGTTTTGAATACTTCATAGGCAGTTTTGAGTCTGGCTATGGAGGGGAGAATATGATCTTTTACTGAATCAATTATAATCTTCTTGGCTCTGTTGTTACGTCTTTTCCAAGTTGCTTTTTATGTTTCTTCTTCCGGCAAGCTTGTATTTTCTTCAACATAAGACTCTAACTCTAGTTCTTCAAGCAAGGTAAGAATTCAAATTTTCCATGAGAAGAAATTAGATGCTCCTTCGAGTCTGTCTTCTACTTTCATACTACTAGCCATTTTATATTTTTTTCTTTTTTATATATATTAAAACAATCAGTAATATAAATTTTAGTCTTGAGAGATTTCCTTCTATTGAGGCTCTGATACCATGTTAGTTTTAGGATCGTAATAGAGAAAATCTTACAATGATAAATGTGTTGATGTTGTATATATATATTCTTATTGATTATGTATATATATATTATATATATAATAATACTGATTATTAGTATGTTGCTGAGAGAAGACAATGCCACTGTTATTAATTGTCTTTCACAGCCCATACTATTTATTATTAATATATAAATGATGAGACACGACTGTGTAGAGTCATGACTCTACGTGGCTAAAGCCACGTCGAGCCATGCCTCTACACAACCGTGTAGGCTGACATTGTTTCAAATGAGTGTGCATGATATATAAATGTGTTTGTATAACCATTAGTTAATGGTTATCGTAACACATTAACAATGTGTTATGATAACCATTAACTAATGGTTATTGTATATGGTAGCGGTTGTGTTTCATTTTAATGAAATCCGATAACACTTAATCGGTTGTGAATAAACATGGACTGTTATAAATAGTGATTACTAATTGCATTATAGTTTAATATTAATAATATTAATATTAATAACATATCACATATATTAATAAATATATATAATAATAATAATAATATTAATATTAATATTAATATTAATAATAACATATCGCATGTGTATATATATATATATATATATATATATATATATATATATATATATCAATTCGATGCTATAATTTAACAGGGAATGCATCCCATTTTATAGAAAATGAGGATCAATTAGGTGAGATAGCACAAAATCTATACATAAATTCATATTTTGATTGGTGGAATGCTTGGAAGGATGAAATGGGGGAGATGAAATAAGAAGATATTGGAGGATATTGAAGATATTGAAGAAGCACCTTAATAGGGATGTGAATCCTCAATTAAGGGATATGGAAATTAGGTGAGATTAGGAGGATATTAATTCAATTAATAAATCAATATTGCTCACAAATCCAAATTAGATTTATGAAATTATAAAAATCTCATAAATTTAAATTAGCTAATTAATCAATAAAAATTAATTAATTATTGAAGACTTAGGGAAATGGGGAATAAATAAAGTTTGTTTATTTATTCAATTAGGACTTAGGATAAACAATGGGTTATTCATCCAAAGGGGGAAATTAGTGGATTATAGGTTGAATTGAAGGTGTTGATGTCAAATTGAAATGATTTTGATAATATTGATAAGGTTTAGGATCAATTCCGAGGGTTCCAGAATAGTTTAGGAAATCATGAGGCATCGATGATCTTTGACAATGTGCTTGGATAATGATGATTGGAAATGATTGAAAAGTGCCAATGAACTTTGATGGCGTCACAAGATTGAAATGGGGAAACATTGATGAGCTTTGACAATGTTCCTGAAATGATAATCAGAAATAGTATTGACAATAATGAACAACACTATTGAATTGATATTGATAAATTGATAGCAATAACACCGATGATCTTTGACAATGTTATCAAATGGTTGATTAAGGGGATACAAAGCATCGATGATCTCTGACAATGCTCTTAAAATGATGATAAGATTGATCAAATTGAAATAGGATTTGATTGATTGGTTTTAAATTGGGTTAATTAGGCATCGGTGATCTTGGACAATGCCCCAGAATAGTCAGAATAAGTCCAGACAATTCTGCAAGTGATTAGGAATAGAATGGGATAGGTTTGAATTAATTTAGGAAGGTTTGGAATGGTTTAGGATCGAATAAGATAAGTTTAGGATAGAATAGGATTGAATATGATCAAATGGGATCGGTTTAGGGTTGATCAGAAATGATTTGGAAAAATGATCGATTTGGTAGAGAAAGTAGAATTGTTAGTAAACAATTGAACAATTTTTACAATATTCAATCATTTATGAAAGACACAATGTCACCATACAATAAATATCATATGTGCAACATAGAGGAATAATTAGGCAACAAAACAACGTTTCGATTGTAATGCCAAAAATGTTAAAATACGTACACCAGCAAGCTCGAACCATTTTTAGGTGTCTATATTTTTCCCCTCTTTGATACAATGCAATTATGAGTGTTGTGTCAAAGAATCCTGAATAAAATAGCATTAAAACATGCCCCAGTGATAATGGGATACATAGGTGCCCCCTCGAGAAATCATCAAAAAAATGTAAATGATAGGTCGATTTGTCGACAATGCTGAGACGGATCCACAGCAATGATTGGATCAAAAATCAGAGGTCAAACGCAAAAGATATGGGGTTCAGAGTGCCAAAAGCGTCATGACCAATACAAAATGCAAGGTTTTCATGTCCATCTAGGCAACCAAGAGGATATAAAAGGGCTTGAAAGGGGTTTTTGAGCTCATTTTCACTCTCTCATTTGGAAGACTTGAGCTCTAGAGAAAGGAAGATGGATCAAGTTCCAGCAGAGAATCAGCATGGGGAATGAGTTCATAGCTACTAACGGTTGGCTGATGTGGGACCCGAGGTGAGTACATCTGGTTCTCTTAGTGGTTTTCAGCTTTGCATGCATTTCTAGGTGGTTTTAGGGGTTAAACGGGGTCAAACGGGGCCCTATAGGGGTCCACACGTGCCACCTACATAGGTCACATGTCCACCTACATAGGTCATGTGCCCACCTACATAGGCAGCATAGGTGGGATGACCACCTACACAGCCAGTGTAGGTAGGAGGTCATTCTATGCAGGTGGTAAGAGAACCTGGGCAGGTGGTTAGAAAGACCTCAAAACAAGGTCTAGGGGTTCCCAAACCACCCTAAACTACCCTAAACTAGTCAAAAACCTAAAAAAAGGTCAAAATTAGGTCAAATTAGGTCAAAATAGGTCCTAGGTTGGTCAACAAGAAACAAAAAGTATATAAAGTTGACCAAAGTTGCATGGTGATCGCACGAGGAGTTGCAAGTTCCGCAGACACAAGAGAGTAGACCGGCATGTCTGGATATACGTCATCAGTTGAGTGACCATGAGAGGCAGATCCTAGACTCTCAAGGATTGTACTACATTATGTACATGCCTAAGATTAGGGAAAATCGGGGATTGATCATAGCATTGGCTGAGTGGTGGCACTTAGAGATTAGTTCCTTCCACCTGCCGACAGGGGAGGTGATTATGACACTAGAGGATGTATAGCGCATCCTCAGGATTTTGATTCATGGAGAGCTCACTGAGTATGACCCCAAGATAGGGTGAGTGGCATTGATTTGACTGTTTGAGAGTGACGATGATGATCTGGACATCCACGATTACAAGATTTGATGGGAGACAATTTCTAGGCAACATGATAGGCTGATTGCGGTTATCTATGGGGTTATTGCATGTCTCTTGGTACCGGACAGATGATGGCACAGATTCCCTATTGGCTGGGGGAAAGTCCTTGAGCAGATGATCATGGAGGGCATAGTTTTTGCATGGGGACCATGCATGCTAGCGATGACATACTACTAGCTCCATCAGTTGGCATACAGAGGAGGATTATTGATTAGCAGTAGGATCACATTACTGCAGGTGTGGGCCTATGAGCACATAACTATGTTCTAGCCTATTTCTTATAGAGTTATGTTGCCAAATTTTTCATATATTTACTGCTATTGAGGGGCACTGGCACAGGGCCCACTGGGATATACGTTGCACTTTTGACATGAGATTGATCTGCTAAGAGATTTTACATGGGGCCCATACAGAGAGTGCCCCAGATGGGATGATGATGCAGATCACCTTCCTTACTGTAGGCATGAGAGGTATCTCATCAGGAGGTTCATTATGGGTCATACAGTGATTGAGATTTAGCTTCTAGAGTGAGTCCAACGATAGTTTGGAGAGATACAGGGAGTACCGATAGGTACAATATTATTTTCTCAGTCGAGGGTCGAGGCTAGGACATGGGTTGCAGCACTCAGGCCTCAGGTGGCCTATACAGATTTTGAGCAGTTACAACCCAGATAATAGGGAGCAAGTGCAGATGTTGCATATGCATGGACCACAGAGGAGTATGATAGATGGTTTTCTGAGCACAGGCCGATTCCTCTGATAGATCCAAATGTGTTGATACTGAGAGTGCAGGTGCCCAGAGATGAGAGCACTAAGGAGGAGGATGAGGATGAGGAGGGTGATGAGGAGGAGGAGTCAGATGATGATGATGATGATGATGATGATGATGATGATGATGATGATGATGATGATGATGATGATGATGATGATGATGATGATGATAGGGATCTCGGTGATGTGTCAATGTAGATGGATGAGGACAGAGATGAGCCACCACATGGGGATGAAATACATGGTCCAGATGACCGGTTTGAGGATCACATATAGCATATCACAGAGCTTACGATCAAGATAGATAGATTGAAACTAGAGAGAGATATAGATAGAGTCACATGGGTCATAGATCATGCATCATAGATTGTTGAGAAAGAAGCACTCATAGCTCAGATGGATAGGTTCATAGCAGAGAGGGATGCAGATATGGCCAGAGCACAGAGTACGCTAGAGGACACACACCATTTTATCAGTTCCATCTGTGATGTAGGTGTGCATGATATTGCAGGGATGCTAGGGGATTCCTAGGAGGAGAAGAGGTACTAGCGAGTGATGTATGAGTGAGATGTGCCATGGGATCAGTGGGCACTGAGTTACAGAACACCATCTAGCATATCACATTCTCGTAGGACACAAAGCAGTGGGGGAGCATTAGGACTGAGGGGGCCACCTAGATCAGGATAAAAAGGGCATCAGACAGGGGGAGCCTCATCTTCCAGACAAGACACGGATCAGGAGGACTGAGAGAGCAAGGGTTGACAGGAGGTCTCTCTAGCAGAGGGACAATTTTGATAGACATGTCATAGACTATGAGCCTATAGGCCTCATTGTATACAGACACCTTGATTTTTGTACTCTAATACTTTTTGAGACATATATATATGATATGTAGCCATTCTATGATGCACAGGATGGATGCTTATGTATATTATTTACTTTCCTATTATATGATGATGCTTATGTATTGCAATGTATTGCCTTTGTTACGCAATAAAATTTGTTATGGATGCAGTAATTATTTTTGTCTTTTTCTTTTTTCAAAATGGATGAATGCAAAATGTAAATGTATGTTTGGAATTTGTTTCTCATGCATAAATGAACAAATGCAAAAATGCACATGTTTTTGTTGTTTTTTCTATGTTATGAGTGCATAGTATGAAGGATGCACCTATTTTTGATATACTAGAGTACTAGACCAAGGTGACTACGAGGACTGACTGAAGAATTGTTAGCAGAAAGCAGAAATTAGACGAAGAAATGTTAGTAGAAAGATGGTGGCTTTCAAAAAGTACAATTGTGTTATAAGAGCTTATTTTGAAATTGCAAGAGTAGATGTAGCACATCATGGCACAAAAGCCAGAGAAAAAAAGTCATCCTTTTTGCATAAACAAACACGATGCAAATAGAGGATGATCTTCTCCATCCTGAAAGCATATAGCAGACATGCCCCAGAACATCATGAGATCATCAAACAGGCAGAAAAATAAAAATGAACTGGTCATGAACCATCCCAGCGACTCTCATAAGATCAGATAATATCATCAAGTAGCATAGGAACATGATCAAATAGGAAAATCAAAAATACTCATTGAAACAATAGCCAACAACCATTCTGATCTTTTGTTACTTGCATTAAATGTTCGTTGATTGATAGCTTAGATTGCAAATTGATTGATAGCTTGGACAAATTGATAGATTTGATAGCAAAGGTCAAAATATTGAATAGTCCAACCAGATTGAATGTTGAGTCACAATGATTCAGATCGCATATGATTTCGTTAAGCATAGATTGATGATTCTACCACTTATGTTGGCAAACATGATGTTCGATTCACAAAAAGAAGACAAGTATGTACAAATTTATTGCAGATTTTTGAGAAGATTTTGCAATTTTTAGGAGTTTTGATATATTTGAATTTTTTTGGTCTTTTTTCAGGATCATTTTTGAATTTTTAGCAATTTTTTTCAAGACATTATTTGATTTTTAGCAATTTTTTCAGGACATTATTTGATTTTTTTGGAATTTTTTCTTACTTGGATTTTTAGGATTTTTTCAAGTCATTAAGATATTTACAATGTGTTATCTCCAGTCGGATAGTCAAGGGATCTCATGGGTAAACCACGTTCAAGGTATTGCCCCCAGTTAGAATTCAAATTCAAAGACACTCAGTGCCAGAAATATGCCCCCAGACAACAAAGAGGCTATGAACAGAGGCCAAAAGGACAGATAGACTGGGTATACCAAGGGGAAGACAAAGTGTTAGGATTAGATAATTCTGAGAGGGGGGGTGAATCAATATTATAAAAGTTAATTAAATTCCTCAGCCACTTGAACATTAACCATACAATTGCAGTAAAGGAAAGAACATAAAAAAATAACACATAACTCATAACACCATGATTTGTTTACGAGAAAACCCTGGCTAAGGGAAAACCCCAGTGGGGATGATACCCACAAGCATGTACTAAAGTATAATGTCCCTGTAAGGAGACCTACCCCTGTTAGGAGCTGAATATTACATAGTAGATTTCCTTGTTAGAGGAATAACAACCTTGTTAAAGGTTCACAACACCCTGTTAGGGGTCAATGAGCTTACAGCTCTTACAATGTAATTCTGTTACAAAAGGTTCTTAGTGATGAACAAAAACAAGCATCACAAATGCTTTGATAGTTCCTTTATAGCTCTTCCATTTGCATGTCTTCTCTACATATCCTTCACTTGCTCACAACACCCAATCTTTACCAAAAATATCTTACATATATATCTTTTTAACTTTACAAAGTCAGCTCTCAGAATAAATATTACAAACAGTACTAAGTCGGCCTTCAATACAAAATACAATTAATATAGTAAACATTAAATGTATAGTTGGCGCTCTTGCATATTCAAAGTGTAGACTATCAACAACAAAAATATGTCTTCGATTTCTTGGGGTCCAAGTCTTGCTCCTTTATTCTTCGTTGTTGTATCATTGTTCTCTGTTGTCTGTCAGTCTTCAAATCCTCATAACTCTTCGTACAGTTATCCAAAACCAAATCGATCTTAGGTGTATGCCATAAATACTCCATATTGTCTTCCATTAAGCTCACATGCCTTAATTCATCGATCTCTGTCTTTGACATCCAAAACAATACTGTATCTTTGTTTCTGTACTTAGTCAATTTTGGACATACCAAAACTTAACTTCAAAACAATCGATCTCAAACCCAGATGTGTTGCCATAAATGACAAAGAAGATCAACAAGTTACAGTCCATAAAGGGGCACTAGGGATGATAAAAATCAAAAGAACATTAGGGTACCAGGTGGAATTATGATAGACAATGGAGCAACAACTTACTACGTGTGGCACCTGTTTGCCAAGTTTTCACCACGGTACTTGCCCAAAGCGCCTGTTTGCCAGGTTTTCACTTGTGGATGGGATTTTTCTCTTGATTTCTATTTCTACGTGCCAAGATTCCTATTTACCAGGTTTTCAACAAGGCAACCATTTTTTGTCTTTTTTGTTTTTTTTTTTTATTTTCTCTTTTTTTTTTTTTTTTTCAGAAATTTTTGCAATTTTTTTGTACTTTTTTCAGGAACTTTTTGCAATTTTTTGTACTTTTTTTAGAAATCATGCATAATACTTATGGAGTGCATGTTGTTCAGTGCCTCTAGCAATAGTTCTCCCTTTGGTGTTGCAAGCTGATACACTCTAGACCCATATGATGTTGTGACTATATAAGGGCCATCCCAATTTGGTTCAAATTTTCCAGCCTTCTCTCTGTGTGGCTGGGTTTTGTAATTCATCTTTAGAACCAAGTCTACAATCTCAAAATGGCAGCTTGGACTTTCTTGTTGTAACTCCTTTTTAGATGGTTTTGATAGGCTTGCAAGTGTACCAAGGTAGTTTGTCTCTGCTCATCAAGAATTCAAGCTCATGCAATCTAGAAACCCTATACTACTCATCATCAACAATGTCTTGTAAGGATACTCTCAATGAAGGAATTTCAACCTCGAGGGGTAATATGGCCTCAGTGCCATAGACTAGAGAGTATGGAGTAGCACCAGTGGGGGTGTGAATGTAGGTTTTATAGGCCCATAGAGCTGGGTTGAGTTGCAGGTGCCAATCGCGGCCAGCATCATTGACAGGCTTTTGCAGGATCTTAATGATGGTTTTGTTAGATGCCTCTGCTTGATCATTGCCTTGCGGATAGTAGATGCCAGAAAATCCATGATAGATTTTCAATTCCTCACAAAGCTTTGTAACATCCTTGTTCTGGAATGAGCTACCATGATCAATAATAATGGCTAGAGGAACTCCATAATGGAAAATGATATAATTCAGGATGAATCTGGAAATTTGATTGCCGGTGATGTATGTCATGGGGATAGCTTCCACCCATTTTGTAAAGTGCTTAGTGGTCATGATGATATACTTATGGCCATCAAAAGATAGGGGTGTGATCTTCCCTACAAGGTCAAATGCCCATTGTGAAAAGGGCCATGGAGAAACCACTGGTTGTAGATCCTATGCCAGAGCATGAATAAAATTTCCATGAATCTGGCACTTGTAACATTTCTTAGAAAATTTATGGGCATCTTGCTCCATGGTGGGCCAGTAATATCCTTCTCTGACCAGCTTCTTGGAAAGACTCAAACCATTGAAATGTCCACCACAAATACCATCATGGACCTTATGTAAGGTAGTGTCATCCTCTCGTGAATCGAGGCATATGAGGAGGGTTTGGTCATAGGCTCTCCTATAAAGGGTATCACCAATGATGACATAACGGGAGGCTTGATGGATAAGAGCATGAAATTTATTCTGGGATAAGACAGGGGGTAATATATGGGTGTGTAGGTAGTTGTAAACATCTTGATACTAGGGGGAATTAGGACCAACAATGTCACACACGAGCTTAGATTGCAGAATATTGAATGCTGGAAGTAATAGCTGCTCAACAAGAATTTCACATCTCTCTTCATTATTCAGCATGTTGATCATAGATGTGATAGTGTCCATAGAATCTACTTGTTTTTTATGTATCTGAGGAAGTTGGCAGAAACTGATTGTGACAAATTGCTCCTTGAGAAAGTCGGCCAACTGTTTGTAAGGTACTAGCTTTTCATCCTTAGTTTCATAGTCATCAATGACCTGGCGGATGACTAGTTGACAATCACCATACACCTTGAGGTGGTGGATTTTCCATTTAATAGAAACTTTGAGTCCAGTGACCAATGCTTCATATTCGGCAATGTTGTTGGTGCATGCAAAGGTGATTCTGTAGGATTTTGGTATGATATCACCTTGCGGGGTGACAAACATGATGCCTGCCCCCGATCCATGCCTAGTATGTGAGCCATCAAAGTAGAGTTTCCATTCATTGGATTTAGTGAAGGAAATGATGGACTCATCTAGAAATTCTGAAAGCAACGGATGATCATCAGGAACTGGCGCCTCTGCGAGCTAATCCGCTATCACCTGGCCTTTTATTGTTTTTCTGTCTACATACTCTATGTCAAACTTAATCAGGAGCATGACCCATTTGGCTAGGCGACCCGTGAGAGCTGATTTTCCCAAAAGATACTTTATTGGATCAATGTAGGACATGAGCATGGTTTTCTAGTGTAGCATGTAATGTCTTAACTTCTGTGTGGAAAAAACCATAGCAAGACAGGCTCATTCAATGAGTGAGTAGTTTAATTCATATCCAACCAGAGTTTTGTTGTTGTAATAAATAGCTCTTTCTCACCCTTTTTCATCAAGCTATGCAAGAAGAGCACCCAATGCATTTTTCATGGCAGAAATGTTCAAGATAAAAGGCTTTCCCAAAATGGGAGGCATCAAGATTGGTGGATGCAATAGATAATCTTCCAGTTGTTAGAACGAGTGCTCACATTTTTCATTCCAATGGAAAGTTACACCTTTATGTAGTAGATTTTGAAATGACTAGAATTTATCTGCAAGCTATGCAATAAACCAGCAAATGGACTATAGTTTCCCTTGTAGACTTCTCAGCTTCCTTAGGGTGTTTGGAGGAGGCATTTCTAAAATGGATTGCACCTTTTTTGGGTCCACTTTGATACCTCATTGAGAGATGATATAGCCTAGGATTTTCTCAGAAACAACTCCAAAAACACACTTTTTGGGGTTTAAGTGGAGCTTGTACCCTTCCATTCTTTCAAAGATTTTAGCTAGAATACTCAAATGATCTTTCCTGGTTGTAGATTTGAAGAGGATATCATCAACATAGTCTTCCATTAATATGTGCATGAATTCATGGAAGATTGTGGTCATTGCCCATTGATAAGTGGCTTTGGCATTCTTGAGGCCGAAGGGCATGACATTCCAACAATAGGTTCCCCAAGGACATGTGAAAGTTGTCTTGGGTTGATCCTCAGGAGAAATCCAAATTTGGTTGTAACCAGAGAAGTCATCCATCAGTGACAGCATCTCATAGCCTGCAGTCATGTCGATAATGATGCCGATGTTGGGCAGAGGAAAATCATGTTTAGGGCATGCCTTATTTAAATCACAAAAATTAGTGCATATTTGTATGCCCCCAGTGTGCTTGCTAATAGCAACCAGATTGGAGATCCAATCTACATAATCTATAGGTCTAATGAATCTAGCATCCAATAGCTTCTTCAATTCATCTTTTACTAGTAGAGCTATTTGGGGATGCATTTTTCTCAGCTTCTATTTTATTGGGCTTCACACTTGGCTTCAGAGGGAGGTGGTGAAGAACTAACTGAGGATCTAGGCCAGGCATGTCAGCATAGGACTAGGCAAAATTGATCTGGCACTCAAGGAAGAATCTGATAAACTCATCCTTCTCTTCTGGTGAGAGTGATGCCGCAAAGTGTATGATCTTGGGGTTGTTTGGTGTTCCCAAGTTAATTTCCTTGGTCATTTCAATGAGTAATGTCAACTTCTCCTTTGGAGGGGGTATGTCCAGTATTCCATCCTTGGGCACCTTAGAGAGGTTTTCACCCTCAAATATGTCCTTTGTTTTTACTTTTTCATGGTCAACTGGCACCTTTTAGTTTTCACTAGAGGACCTATTCTTTTTATGTTTTTCTTTTTTGATTTTATCATTTTCTGTTTTGTGACTGGAAGATGGAGTTGACTCCCCAAGATATGCAGTAGCAACAAGGTTAATGGAGAAATCTTTTTTGTGGTTACCAAATGGTATGCCCTCTTAGAGCTTAAATAATTCCGCTATTGCTTCATCATTTTTGAAGCAATCCAAGCTCGGTGAGCCTTGCTCGTCCCAATCAATAAGCTCAGGGTAGACTAGGGGGATGTCATCGTCAGCAGTGCAGATTTTTTTGAGGCCTAAGGTAAAGGAAAAGATGTAAATGTCAGTGTCTTTAGAGTCAGATATTTCATGCACTAAAGGTTCAGGACTGGGATCCCAAAAATTCTAGACCAGGGATCAGGATCGGTTGTTGGAGGAGGGGGAATTATGTTAACATGTTTGTCTACCATAGGCAGGTCTGCAGGGTCAGATAAGAAATGGTCAACCTCATAAGAGATGGAATAATTGGACATCCATTCCCATTCATTTGAATCAGTAGTGTACTCATAAGGGGGATCCTTAGATGTCTTTTCATAGTTTGAGACCTCCACGTTTTCACATGAGGCCATTTTGGCATTCGAAGAGCCAATTTGTAATGGTTTGAATCCAATGCCCAAATGAAGGGGATGGCCTTTTGCAGCAAGGGGCTCAACAATCCTCTGCTTGTGTATTCCAAGACCACTATGGCCATCATATCCTTTTTTCTGCATGAGTGTGAACTCGGGCCCGTACCTTTCAATGGGTATCTCAGTGGGGTCCCATTCTTGTTTCTGTTGATCTTGGAAAATCCAGCTGGATGCATTTTCATATACATGTTCTTCATGCAAACCTCCCCAAAAAGTGAATGTAGGGGAGGGCATAACCTTCATGGTAGTCTTGGGTGGTTGTGCTTTAAATTTGGTTTTCCATAAGACTTCAGGGAGAGAGGAAGTTTCCCAATATGAAAATCTTGTGCCATGGTATACTCTCCACACCCTTTATCTTCAATCTTCATCTTTCCTTTTACCATTTTCTAAAGGGTGTCTACATTAACATATTTGGAGGAATTGGATGGAGTAGCCTTGCTATTGGTAGGCACATGTTGTGTGGGCCCTTCTCTCAGATTGGCACAAAATTGGAAAGGGTTAGGATCACCTGGGATGGTGATCTCAGCTCCATTGTGAAACAAATTCAGACATTGATGGTATATTGAGGGAGCCACCTTCATGGCATGGATCCATGGGCATCTTAAGATCATGTTATAGGTAACTCTAGATCTAGGACTTGCAGCAATATGTTTTCAGTAACCAGACCAATTCTAATGGGCAGGATGATGACTCCCTTTTAGGGACATTCAACATCATCATAGACCTTTATTGTGATTCTCCTAGAAGGATTAATGTCACTCTCATTGTAACCAAGATCAAGAATGACCTTCAAAGTGTAGATGTTAAGTCCTTCTCCGCCATCTATCATGACTTGCCAGATTTTGGCATTATGGACAAAGACTTCTAGATGGAGAGGGTCATTATGGCCAAGCTGGTCATGTGGAACATCATCTTTGGAAAATGTGACATGCTGGGACACAGAGAAGTGCCCCATCATGGCCTAAAACTGGTTAGTGTCAATGTCGGTCAAAACATTAGATTCTTTCAATGCTTTTTCAAGGACTTCCTTGTGTTGGGGGGATGTGCACAGCAAATCAAGGATTGGTACCAAGGCAAGGGTCTTACCTAATTGATCAACAAGGTTGTAATCTGAAGGTACCTTGGGTTTGGATGGTGTACCAAACACAGTAATCTTGGTATGACAGGTAGCGACTGCACATTGAGGGTTACTATCCCGGAAGGTCAGAGTGGACACACGTGAATCAGCCTTAGAGAAACAATTGATGGTATAGTCATGGCCGGTCTGGGTATAATTGACATTGTTCTTGGAATTTGAATTCGACATAGAGGTATTTCCCTTTTCATGATCAACCAAGGGGTTTGTGAAGATAGTATGGTCCGTGTTGGAAGATCTCATCATGGGTTCAACTTTAATCACACCTTCATCAATAAGGTCTTGGACTTTATGTCTTAGTTGGTAGCAGGAATTGGTCATGTGTCCCTTTGTCTGATGATAATCACAGTATTTGTTGTTGTCCCACCAAGGGGGTTTTACTGTTGGGGGATCGTGGAGCTTGAGTAATTGTTTTTCAATAATTGTTGCTAGACTGAATGGAGTGGTTCACCCAATGTGTGAACTATCTTTGTGGTCCATCTCTGTTCCTTAGTGGTTGATGTTGCCAATTTTGTTGTGCATTATCGTTCATTTGTGCTTGAGGTTGTGTTGGAGCTGGCGCTGGAGGCAGTGCTTGAGTCATTTTCTGTGTATTTGTAGCAGTAGGTCCCTTGAGACTCACTTTCTATTATGTTGCATTAACCGTCTATGCATCGACAACATTGTCATTTGTAACATTTTTATTCTGAGACCAAAATTTTTTCATGTCACTAGAAGTGCTCGCGTTTTGATTGTCCTTGTTGATTTTTAATACTCCTTTTTCAATAAGAGCATCTTCAATGTCAATCCCTTTTTTCATGAGCTTTTGAATTGTACTTGGTCATTTGATTTTGAGCTCATACATCATCTCAGGTACCAGATTATGGATAAACAATCGTATCTGTTGTTCTTCTGGTACATCAAAAGGACATCGGCTCACCAAATTCCTCCATCGCAGTAGAAAGGTCATAAAGGATTCTCCAACATTTTTCTTGGTTGTGCACAAGTCAGTTAGCATAACCTCACTTGATATGTTGAACGCAAAGTGAGAGATGAATTTGTCGGCTAGTTCTTTCCAAGACCTGATATTACCGGGTAGTTTAGAGTACCACTCCATTGCTTGACCCCCAAGGCTTTGAGAGAAGAGTCGCATGAGATACATGTCATCATGATTAACCTCAATGTAAGTAGTACAAAATTCTCGAATGTGATCGATTGGATTACCTTTCCCTTTGTATTTCTCAAACTTGGGTACGTCAAAATTCTTGGGAAAAGGAGGCATGTAAATGCTTGGATCGAATGGATTAGGACATAGGTCTCATTCTGTATATAGTGTCTTTGTGTCCTTGAATTGCATATAATTTAGTTTCTTCTGCAAGCATTGGATTTGTCGAAGCATTTCTTCATTCTTTGAAGACTTCACGACTTTTTTACGTGTATCAAAATGATGTGTCCACCTAGAAATCATTGAAAATTGACTGTATTCTGAGGCCCGATCTGCTTTTGATGATTCAGATGAGATGTCATGGACTGATGTCGCGTGTTTTCTAGCATGTTGCTGAGGATCTTCCACATGTTGTTGATTTATTGGTGGAGGATTTTATTGCTAACCTTGTGTCCCGTAATACAGTTGGGAAGCTTGTTGCTGATATCGTGGGGCATACTGTTGTTTTTGAGTCTATGCCACATGTTGTTGTTGTTGTTGAGACACATTTTGTTGTTGTGCGACATATGGTTGTCGCTACTAAACATATGGTTGTTGAACATGTTGTTGTTGTTGTTGAACATGTTGTAGTCTTTGTTGTTGAGCATACTATTGTTGTAAAGCATGTTGTTGCTGCTATATATACTACTGTTGTAGGGCATGTTGTTGTTATTGTTGTTGTACATATTGTTGTTGTAAAGTGTGTTGTTTTTTTTGTACATATTGTTGGGTATGATGTTGTTGCAGGTGTGCTTGTTGCACCTTTGGACCTTGCACATGTTGTTGGACAGGATGGGATTCTTAACCCACTTGCATTGTTGGTTGTTGCATGTTATTGTTAATCTCTAAGTTCTGTTGATGATTAGTGACCAGCACTTAGTCATTCAATTAGGCAGTTTTAGTTGGCTATCACTGTGGCCGAGCTAAAACTATGCAAGGCTGAGAAACATTACCGAGCAATTTTTTCATTTTCTGAGTTACATTGCCGAGCCGAGAAGGATACAGGGATGTTAAGTGTCGAGCGACAGACAGTCAAGTGCTGAGCAGAATAGTTTTTGTATACATGTCTGGAATGATACAAACTTCAAGGATAAGTGATCCAGCCAACTTATATAAGCATTTTGGGCCGACTAATGTATGCATTTAATATTCTTATATGGAATTAGTTATGCATTTAATTGTTATATCCTATGCATGACTCATTGTAAGCATTAATTGTTTTACCATCAATGTATGGATATCAGATCTTGATCATTGATCTAGATCTCACTATCCGATCCAAACAAGTATATTAAGATTGCTTCTAAACCCTATTTTGAAGAGAGAAAATGGTGTGTGGCGACTGCAATTTGAAGTGAAATGCACATAGGGTTATTTTGTTCAGAAGCAGAGATCAAGCAAAGTATAACACAGTAAACAGCAGAGTAACGTTATATTAGATTATGAGATCATAGAAGGTACTGAAAAGAGGAGATCTGTCATTAGCATCAGAGTGCATATCGAAGGATCAATACTTGAGACTTTTTAATCATTGTATCAGGTGAAAATCTCTTAATAGAGTGGTTCTAGCAGGCCTTTCTTTATCTCTTAACAAAGTGCTTACTTTATTGTAAGTTGAAATCCTTTAACAGGGTAGATTGTAATGATCCTAAGCTCTTAACCAGGCAGACCTTTCACAGGGTAGATTACATTTTGTAATCAAACATTTGTAACCTTAACAAGTACACTTTATTACTACAGTAGTGGAGAATTTTGTGGGTGTCATCCCCACCCCAGTTTTACCTATTTGAGTTTCTGGGTTACCAAGTTATTGTGTTATGTGTCACTTATTTCATTGTGTGGATGCTATCTGAGATTACATTAGATTCATTTATGTATGAATGTGGATCAATTTTATTTTAAGTATTTAATTTTGAAGATCTGATTCACCCCCCATCTCAGTATCTTTCTTTCCCATTATTGTATTTCCAACAATTGGTATCAGAGCTCAGTTCTCAAAAAGGGTCATAATCAGCTTGAGAATTAAGATCTTGAGATGGAGATCTACAAGATGGGTAAAGTCATTGAGAATCAAAAGATTGATATTCAACTAGCACTCCAATAGCTTGAGACTACAAGACAAGAATTAAAGAATTCCTTGACTGCAAGAAAATATTTGGCCAAACTAATGAATGACACTCATTATCAGGAAGAGGACACCACAAATATGTTTCAGAATGGAGATTCTACTGAGAGCGATGCAGCAATAGTAGATCTACTAGAAAAGAACAGTGCACTATGTGAAGAAGTCAAAAACTTGAAAAAGGAACAAGAAGCCCAATCAATAAGAATGTGTGAAGTTGTTGAATAGAAAAACAAATCCGAAGATGACAAGGCTATAGCAGAAGAAGACAAGAGAATGATGACTACCAGACTTGATGAAAGAACATATGATGTGCAAACAATGGCAGTTAATCAAGTGGACATGGCAAATCAACTACTACTTGCAAATCAGGAGATAAGCAGGAAATACTTGGAGATTGTTAATCTTAGATTTGAGAATAGTCAATTAAAAGATGAATTGAGATCTGAGAAAGAAATCAATAATAGAGTGAATGATCCAAGTGCAGCTATGAGCTACTTTGAACAACTGGTGGAAGCATCAAGAAGACCTAAAGATTCTTCTGGATTAGATCACATTGGACAACATACAACCACTGAAGATGGAGAATCATCTAAGATAGGTGAAAGAAGGCATGCAAAGCTGAGAAACAAGAAACCTATTTGTCATCACTATGGGAAACCGGGTCATACAACAAACATTTTCCAAAGCAAGAATGGTAGGTCCAATCTGAAAACTAACTTTAATGGTTATTGTTTTAACTTTAATAAGTTTGGACATCAAGCATGTGAATGCAAGACAAAGGCAAGAAAAACACCTAGACTCAATGGAAATTTCTATAACTATCACAAATATGGTCATAGAGCACAAGATTGCAGATCCAAAGCTAAACAAAAGTGGACATCAAAGGTACAAGAGAAATCACCAAGAAAAGGCAATACTCACAATTGGGATTTCAATACATGGCATAGTTTTCATTACTGTGGTGAGTATGGACATGTTCCAAAAAACTGCATAGGGACACACTTCAGAGGTAAATCTAAAAGTTGGATGAATGGAAGCTTAGTTTGTCATAGTTGTCTGAAAATTGGTCATACAAGAAAATATTGCAAAACTAGAGTACATGCACCGATAGTTGAGCAATTAGAGCATAGATGAACAAGACATGGGTTAAGAAGTCTGAACCATGCAACAGTGAAGCTAATGAATCCAAGGTCACCCAATCCAATGGATCAGGTGATCACATCATCTCCAACTAAGAGAAAAAGGTATGTAAGGAATTGTATTTAAAAATTCTTATCTTACATCAGTTCCTAACATGAAATGTACAAAAGTCCTTATTTGCATATGTTAAGATGTACCAGGACATATTTTGAAGACAAAATGCCGAGATGAGAAAATTGCACTAATAGGTGTCAAGCATCTATCATGGACACTAAAGTCGAGTTCTTTAGTGAGTGCCAAGTTTTGTTGGCCAAGTGAAATTTTGTGAAGGCTGAGTGTAGTAAGCCGAGTGGGATGCAAGTTGTGTTAAAGCCGAGGACAACTGGCTTGCACTAACTCAATGGGAAGAACATTCAATGCTTACCTACCTTGACCTTCCGAAGCTTATAAAGGATGAACAGTTGACATTTCATTTTTACCTTGCGATTTTACTATTTACAGAGCGATTGAAGTAATTTGCATAATTGATCTTAACTAAGTTGAGCATCAAAGATTTTTACCAGTGTGTTGTTGGCAATCCTAAGGTGAACAGTGAATAGTGCAAAGAGCTACTTGCTGAGGTACTCTATTTTTCATCTCTCGAACCCTAAATTCAAAGTTATGGCTGCAAGTTCTTCCACACCAACTAAGAGTATGGAGGCAGAACCAGAAAAAATTTAGTTGATACGGAGTGATGAATGTGAACCTCTCAACTTTCAAGCCATTCTTGAAAGTATGATTTAGAATGATTTAACGGGATCCCTCTCATCCATTCCACCCAAGGTACTCATGATTCATGATGTTCGATCATGTTATATGGTTAAGATTGGATAAGTAGGTGATAGTGAATTGAGGAAATCCTACAGTAAATTGTGTGAAAATGGAGTTCTTAAGGCAGAATTCAAACATCTAGCTAAAAAAGGGTTTACTCATGCCCTAGATTTTCCCCAAGGTTTCAAAGATGAATGGATTAAGGTTATCCTTATTTGAGTTCATGACATGTGCATGTGGTTGGATAATGGACCAGTCAAGATCACTAGAAGCATGATTCATTGAGTGACCAGATATCCTATAGTGAATGAAAAATGGATCATGAGGGATAACAGCAAAGAGGAAATTACATTGAACACTAGAGCAGTATGAAATAATAGAGGTATGACTATCTCTACAATTACTAACCTAGAAATTGACTTTGGAGCAAGGGTAATTGCACACAAGTTCTATCAGTCCAGCAGATTGGATAGTGTTCCCTGTACAGCAGTTGATCAGGCATGGAAAATTGTGAAGAAGAGTCACACATATGATCTTTCCGAGCTACAGCAGACACAGTTAGCCAAGAACCTAGCATCAATCAAAAAGGCTAAGAGCTCATCATGTAATTTTGGTTCTTTACTAGTCTGTATATTTTTCTACATTCAGGATACATTTCCTACACTGGGAAATATTGTTTGGAAAAAGGATAGGCCCATAACAGTTCAGATTAGTGAATGTATAGATAAACTAGGAAGCAATTTCAATAGCATTATGGGGAGCTATTTTGTATAATTAAGAAGAGAATGAGATTAAGGACTAGGATTCCTAAGTCACTAGTGGAGAAGCACTATGAGGAAATATGTTTTCTAGTTGATACAAATAATACTTATATCAAGGTAGTGACTCCTAGAATAACATGTTTAGAGCCATTTCCATATGAAATTAATGTTGATGAAGCATCAGCCACCATCATTGCACTCCTAGCCAAGGAAATTGATACTACAATAGAGAGATTTGGAAATTTTGATGAAGCTAAGGCTAAAATTTCTAGAAGTTTGAATGAAGGGACTATGGAGAGGAAAAGAAAGAAGATTGTTAAAAACCTGAAGAAAATGGTTGGCTTAGGTAGTGATGAAGAACCTAAGGATGCACCTTTAGGCCTAACCACTAGACAAGGTGAGGATATTTCTACAGAGGAGGAAGTAAGTGCATCAGAAGAGGTTACTAAGAAAGCTAAGGTCAAGAAACCATCAATTGTCATAGTAACCAAGAAAAACATAGCCAAACCTAAGATTACACCTCCTATAGCTAATCATCCAAGGACTAGAGCATCTAATGTTACTTCCCCAGTAGAAGTACAAACTAAAGTGTATGGCAAGAGAAAAGTTGCAGAAAGTAGTTCTGGAAAGGAAGCAAAGGTTGCTCCTAAGGCTAAGCCAAGTAAGCCAGCAAAGAGACCAAGAAGGAAATTAGATTTGGGGCCAGATAGTGATGAGGAGATGATAGAAACTAATGAACCCAGCAACATACCTACAACACAATTCAAGAAACCAGCAAGTATTGATGAGATATGTGACACTTTAAGGAATTCAGCAGGATTAGCAACATTTAAGTTCATCAAGTATGAAAAGTTGAAAATAGCAGATAGGCACAAAGTTCAAGAAGCACTCTTGGACATGATGAGTACCTTCAAATTGACTCCTACAAAGATAGGAAATCATGTGCCTGATGAACTTTATGATTTTCTATCAAGCAAATGGGAATTTGCACTTGCTACTGAAAGACAGATCAAGGAAGGAACTCTAGCGAAGATAATACCTGACTTAACCTCTAAACAATGAACCAAATTCATTGAGGATTATAAGAATCGGTTTGTTCCCAAACTCAGAGGCTATGCTGTTTTGAAAAATGATATAGAAGGTTTAGTACAACAAAGCACAAGGATCTGGAAAGAGATTTTTGGACTGGCCATTCCACAAAACAAGAAATCTGATGAAGGGACATCTTAGCTAAAGGAACAAGAAGTTGAAGTGCAGACTACCCCTGAACCACAAATACCTAAAGATCAAATTATAGTAGAATGGGACAAGACCAAAGATGCTTTGGATGCAACAAATTCTGTTGATCTGACTGCAGACAGTCCTATGGATTATATAGCTGATGATCCAAGCAATTTGAATGCTGAGGAACAATAGATGCCGAGTGGAAAAGACATTGATTCACCTATTAAGGAAGCTAATACTAAAGAAGAAAATTCCACAGCATCTGGTGAGAAAATTGAAGTTTTCAATATTGAGCAAAGTGAAGGGCAACAACAAACAAATGAACAAGAGGTAACTTCATAGAATCCACCTATTTTAGAGGTTGTGAAGATAGTTTTAGATAGTGGAGTAGTGATAACAGATATTGTTGATAAGCCTAAAGAAGAAGAGGTAGCAGAAGTGTTGGTTGATCTACCACACTCTGCATCATCCACTCCTACAGGTCCTAAAACTGGTGGTATGCCGAATCCACAGACTGTATTGATAGAATTGAAGGAGGCATTGGATATTGAAACTGTCAAAGGGAAAGATATTATGATGCCAAGCATAAGTTCTCTAGAAATGAAGAAGAAGAAAATCTTGAAGAAGAAGTCACAGATTTTAGATGTAACACTAGATGAAGTCATTGTGATTCCACAATGGGATCCCAATGAGTTATCTTTTGAACAAATTGGGACTCTTCAAGAGTTACTTAAGAGGAAGAAGAGATAGGAAGAGATGAAGATTGAACAAAAGAAAAAGCAGGTGTTGCATGACATCAAAGACATATTTACAAAGGCTTTTGACTTAGAGGATGAAATGCCTCATGATCCAATCATAGATCAGCTAGTCACCATTGTATAGAAGGTAAAAGATGAGGACATAGACAGCAATGAGAAGCTTCTACAATGGTCTAGGTGAATATTTGAGAGCAAAGTACTAGAGAAGATCTCAGAAGAAATTGCTACTAGACAGGTTGAACTTTTTGTTCTTGTAGAAACTTTAGAGAAAGTTACAGCCAATGTTTATTCTTTGTATAGAAAATTATGTGATGTTGAATTTTTAACAAAGGATAATCTACAGCTTGTTGAGAAGCTACAGTTAGATTTAAGATCAACTGGTACTACTTTAGGTAAAGATACTGCTTCTAGTTCTTTACATCTTAATAAGTTGATAAATGCACAAAGGAGAATAGTCGAGCTTATGGCTGAAGATGGTCAAATAAGGGCCAAGTTGATAACTATTCAGACAAACTTGTTGCCTCACTTGGAGGTAATACAGAAGGAACTTTCAAAATCAAAGGAGTTACCACAGAGCAGTGCAAATCTATCAACTGCAAAAAGTCTAGTGAGTCTAGCTACCGAGCTAGAAATAAAACTGGAAGTTATGAAGAGTGCAAAGGAAAGCTGGGATACTACATTTGAATCCACCCTGCAGCTTCATAAACAATTTTTGGATAAGTACAACTTAACCCCACCGGAAATCAGTGACAAAAACAAGGGGGAAGTTAGTACAGAAGTTGGTAAGGAAGTATGAACGGATACAGAATGATACATCAGTACAGCAAAGGTACACTTATATATAATTTTTGAAGTCATTGTAAACTTTTTTTATAAGTATATTCCTAGGGGGAGTACGTAATGTACTCAGGCAATATTTTGATGAAATGTACAGAAGTAATGATAAGTGTTTTTGCCACTAATATCAAAGGGGGGTGTTGTTAATCTCTAAGTTTTGTTGATGATTAGTGACCAAAACTTAGTCATTCAATTAGGAAATTTTAGTTGGCTATCACTGTGGCCGAGCTAAAACTATGCAAGGCCGAGAAACATTGCTGAGCAGTTTTTCAGTTTGCCGAGTTACATTGTTGAGCCGAGAAGGATACAGGGATGTTAAGTGCCGAGCGACAGACAGTCAAGTGCCGAGCAGAACAATTTTTGTATACATGTCTAGAATGATACAAACTTCAAGGATAAGTGATCTGGCTGACTTATATAAGCATTTTGGGTGGACTAATGTATGCATTTAATATTCTTATATAGATTTAGTTATGCATTTAATTGTTTTATCCTATGCATGACTCATTGTAAGCATTAATTATTTTACCATCAATGTATGGATATCAGATCTTGATCGTTGATCTAGATCTCGCTATCAAATCCAAACAAGTATATTAAGATTGCTTCTAAACCCTATTTTGAAGAGAGAAAATGGTGTGTGGTGACTGCATTTTGAAGTGAAATGCACAGAGGGTTATTTTGGTCAGAAGCAGAGATCAAGCATAGTATAACACAGTGAACAACAGAGTAAAGTTATATCAGATTATGAGATCATAGAAGGTACTGAAAAGAGGAGATCTATCATCAGCATCAGAGTGCATATAAAAGGATCAATACTTGAGACTTTTTAATCATTGTATCAGGTGAAAATCTCTTAACAGAGTGGTTCTAGCAGGCCTTTCTTTATCTCATAATAGAGTGCTTACTTTATTGTAAGTTGAAATCCTTTAACAGGGTAGATTGTAATGATCTTAACCTCTTAACCAGGTAGACCTTTCACAGGGTAGATTACATTTTGTAATTAAACATTTGTAACCTTAATAGGTACACTTTATTACTACAGTAGTGGAGAATTTTGTGGGTGTCATCTCCACCCTAGTTTTACCTATTTGGGTTTCTGGGTTACCTAGTTATTGTGTTATGTGTCACTTATTTCATTGTGTGGATGCTATCTGAGATTATATTAGATTCATTTATGTATGAATGTGGATCAAGTTTATTTTAAGTATTTAATTTTGAAGATCTAATTCACCCCCCCCCCCTCTCAGTATCTTGCTTTCCCATTATTGTATTTCCAATAGTTATGATCTCATTGAAATCCAAGTGGTCTAAGTATGCCATCAAGATTTGCAGTCTTACGTTTTGGTGGTGGTACTTGATACATCATGTTAACTTGTGCTGCAAATTGTGGTTGTGTTACCCAAATTTTTACATGCGGGAAAAAAGTAAAATTTGCATAAAAACACATCTTTTATACATTACTGTTCAGCCAATGCAAAAGAAATACATTGCTATTACATTCATATTATCAGATTATATTTGTACTCAAAGTTTTGAAAAAATTCACACTTTCATATTCATAAACGATCATTACATTGTGCATTTATACTGAATGTATTAGAAAAGTGTTCCTTCAAGGTCACATCTTGCATACTGAAACTTAGAGGACATATGCAGAAAAGAAAGAAAGAAGGAAGCATGATGAAATCTAGGGGTCTATATATTGCCTTTAAGAGGTCTTCTAGTTTTTGGAGTCGTTCATCTGCATCATCTGAAGTCTTTCATGTCTTGTCTTGTCTTTGTCTGTCCTCAATCCTAGGTCTTCAGTGGTCTTGTATCCTGCATCATGGTGTGAAAGATATATTAGATCCAATTGGATCTAAGCAATACATAAATTCCTAAAAAACACCATACATCAGTCAAACTCCCTGAACTGCATATTTACTGATGATATCAAGGTAATAGCAAGATATGCATTTGCATTGACAAAATAATAATATCAGAAAAACATATTTTTATGTAAATTCTGTGCTATATTTGAAAGATGCAGTGAGTGTCACGAGCCCGTGCTCGAACTTCACAAATGTGYARGAAAGAAAGAAATGTTCAAATGCAGATTTCAACATTAATGTRCAAAAAGATATCAGATRTGAGTTGTGTGCATATGAGATGCAGTATATGACAAYTGTATACAGTGGAMAAAGCTACARGAATAGTTTCAAATAATGYTGATGTTATTTTTCTCARAATGCCAATARGTCACATTCTTYAKTACTTGTCAGAAATCATAGGAAAAATAGTTCATATRWTCAATTTCTGACAAGAATCATATTAATATCAAATGCTGGAATGTAGATCATGTTTTTGAAAGGTTTGAACTCAAGGTTCAAATAGTAAGGTTTTTATGCTGAAAGAACAATGATAATTTTTCAAGTTCATGTGCATGCTGGAACAAGATATTACTCTCCGACATCATGTTGTGCATTTACAGTGTATATATGTGACTACAGTAAATATCTTCTCTATATGTATGCACATAAATAGAAATGTTCTCATGCTGGTTAAAGAACAGTAAAGTCACTTGCTAAAGTCACAGTTCATAAACAGAAAGTACAGGTCCATCAATTGCCTTGAGGAGTTTTCAGTAACAGTGGGTTTGATTTTATTACAAGAAAAAATATGTGCTAGTAGAGAGCTCAACAGTGCTACAAGAAGTCTTTTATGCATGATGCCAACGGTATATATAGTATATCTATATGTTTTCAACAGCTTCTAGCACAGGAAACGGAAATCAACTGGTGGAAGTTCATATTTCCAATTCCATATTTTCCATATTATGCAAAAGGAGATACAGTTTTCAGTACGTAGAGCTCACATTTTATATCAAAACTTTAGTGTCGAGTTCAAAAAAGAGTTCATTTTATGAGGCTGCAAAGAGTTCCAATTATTCAGAAGAACACATGTTTCCAGTAAGTCAAAGTTTGTTTACAGTAGGAAATGCTATAGGAAGTAGAGTTTCTACAAGGGTTTTTTTTTTTTTTTAATACCCATATTCAAACAATGAAGCAGCAAAGAAGAACAACAGTGCATCATTTATTTACAAATAGCGAGTTCTAAGTGGTGGCTGGAAAAGACATGTACAAATAGCAGGCCATTATGTATAAGTCGCAGTCAATGAATAGAAAAGCCCGCAGATCAGAAGGAAAAGCGCCATGTAATATGGAATTTAACATTCCAATTAATACGGAAATAGCATACAAAGTGTTAACAGAGAGTTTGAAACACATTTATGCATTCAATGGAGTTTGTTTCTAGTAGGGAATAACCCATCTGATGTGGCCACATTTTTGTGTAAAGTATCAACAGAAACTTCAATGGAAAAAAAATGTTAGCAGGAAGTTTGAACAGAAGTGAAACCATGTTTTCAGTAGTGCTTCCCTTTCATTAGGCATTGAATAAACTCACATCAACAGTAAAATGAAGTCATATATTGCATGCAAAAGACCCACGTTTTTGCAAAGGAAAAGTACACAGCAGCATATACAAACAAAGCAAAGAAGGTAACTACATAGAATGCATGGCTTCTACAAAAAGCTCAAGCACAAAATCATGGAAATAATAGGCAGCAATGGAGAGCTCGATTAAACAAGAAAGACACATGTGAAGCACCACTATCTGTGGTTTTAAACTTCAGTTTGAAAGCATGTGATTTGAAGGATAGAGCCCAATTTTTGTAGGGGAACAGCATATTCAAATTGAAAAAAATGCCTTGTTTCATGAAAACTACAGAATGAGTAAAAGAGGAAAGTATCTTATCTTCAAGTGAAGCATACAACTGTAGGTAGATGCATCAACAATGCCATATCCCAGGGCATGAAACCCAGAAAACAATGAGTCAACTCCAGTTCACAAGCCGCGATGGAGAGCCAAGTTCAAAATGTTCCAATAAACTCGAAGAAGACTCCAGATTTTCATCAAACTCCAGCAGAGCCCAAGAATGAATGCAGATAGCAGCATGGCGGCACCAAGCATTAGACAGCATTAAACCCTAAGTTCTTTAGAAAAAAAATGCAGAGTAAAAGATGAAATAAAAATACCTTTGATAAGTTGAATGGAATTTTGAGGTCCATCGAAGTACAAACGTTAAGGTTCGGATTAACTACAGTCCCCTTAAGCACTGAGATAGTTTCATTATATGCGGCTTTGAAGTGGAGTTAGGGTTATATGTTTTGGTGTCGACTTGTGGAGTTAGGGTGATTTCATTTTGGTGTCGGCTTGTTGAGTTAGGATATATGGATAGTGTGATTAGTATTAAGTTTTTTTATT
>MU224540.1:2428975-2443465 GCA_018584345.1 Thuja plicata | reverse complement strand
TTTTCTAGCAGATTTACGTTGTCTTCCCTTCTTGTTCCCCATTTCTTCTCTTCAAAAATGTCTTCCAAAAGATCAGCAATAAAAATTCTTTTCTTCAAAAAAATACTTTGATATAATATTTCTCCTCCTCAAAATTATGCCTTCGAAAAAAATAGAAATAAAAATCCTTATTCCAAAAATGCATTTGTAAAAATTGAACAATAATAGAAAAAGTGAATTACTTGTTGCAATTTGGTAAAAAACTGAAAACAAAAAAGTTTACTTTTATACCATTCTAAATTTTCAAAAAAAAAAATTCAACATGGCTGACCTACTTCGCGCGAAGTACCCAAGATAAAATTTTGGTGGGATGGTTTTCACTGGAATTTTCACTTAGGTGGCTTCACGTGAATCCCCTTACACCCCTTCGTGAAAAGGGGGTCTTCACGCGAAGACCCCTAAAATGAAAATTTCTTGTCTGAAAAAAAACAAGTCCTAAAAATTGGTCTTTCAAGGCCTAGGACAAGGACCAAATCAAATGATTTTTCTCAAATACATGATGCCAAATGATGCGATTCAGAACAAGATTTCTAATGAGTATAATTTTAATACATATTGAGTTTGTTATCACTTTCAAATATTACTTTAACTAAACATAGGTTGTTTGGCAATTCAACAACCTGTCTCTTCAAGGCTTCGGGAAAAATAGTAAATTACAAAAAAAAATTATGAAAATGTAGGAAAAGAGTATTTGTGTTACCTTTCTATATAAAAGAAATTGAATTTTGATAAATACATTTAAAGTTAGAGTGATCAAAGTGACCTTATGTCTAAATTACAGTTACTGTCACTTTAAAACTTAATAAACTATGAAATATTAACCCAAAATGAATGAAACCAATTACATCCTCTAGATATTGAAGTTACAAATATAATTTCAAATAATTACATCGTTATCATATTTTAAAAAAAAAATTATGCTGATCCAAGTGAAAGTCACTTCTTAAAATCACAGTTTTTTCACACAAACCACTTTTCGAAGGAGAAGGAAAAATGAATTTTAATGAATTTTAATTTTTTTTTTAAATATATTTAGAAACTAGAAATAAAATTCTAAAATGCCCTAGTTTATATCATCTTCAAATTCCTTATAGTTTTGTGGCAATAGGTGTTCGAAAATGAAGTTTTTTCTCAAAATGTTGACCTATGTGTCAAAGTTGGCCAAAAAGTGGGACACACTATTGTGGGATCACCCAACCCTGAATTCCTAACCCCTATGCACCATAGTGGTATCAAAGTAGGAAGTAGGTCCTTGAGGGAAGAAGTTATAGTTGGTTGAGAAAGATGGCACCAAAGAACTAGATGGCTAGGGACATTGAGGAGTTTAAGGAAGCCCTTGAGAGAGAGAAGAGGGAGAATAGGAAAATTGAAGCAGAAAAGAATAGGGAGTATAGAAAAGGTAGGAGAGAGATATTTCAACTCTTAGCAAGGATTGAATCCCTTGAGAAAGAGAGGGAAGAACCTAGGAGGGAAGAAAACCATGACAATGAGGAAGAGCACAATGAGGATGGAAGACATGAAGAGCATAGGGAACAAGAAGATCCTAGGGAGAGGAGGATGGTAAGATTACTGAAGGTAGTTTAAAGTGGAGGAGTTAGGGGTCCTGTTTCCCTACCAATGTACCAAGGAATGTGGAGAGTGAAGAAGTTCTAGGGTGGTTGGAATTCCTTCAAAATTTCTTTCAATTAGAGGATATGGAGGATGACAAGAAGGTAAAATTTGCTAAGTCTAGGCTAAGGGGCACTACATTGACTTGGTGGAACAGTACATAGACCAAGAGACAAGATATAGGATTGACCAAGGTTTCTTGTTGGGAGAGGATGAAGGCTATGGTGAAAATTCAATTTTTTCCATCTGATTTTGCAATTCAAAATAAGAGGATGAGACAAAATTTAAAACAGAGAGATATGGATGTGATGAGTTATACTGATAAATTACATAAGTTGAGTATTATAGGAGGAGTTGAGGATGAATATGAAAAGGTGGATAGGTACCTAAATCTCCTTGGGTCATTCTACAAGATGAGATTGGTTTGAGTGTTCCTCAAACACTTGGAGAGTGTTTTCAACTTGTTGTTAGGGAAGAGGGGAAGTTGAAAAGGAAACATGGTATACAAGGAAAAAACAATAGGGGAGGATCATCAATGAGAGGTAGAGGTGGAAGAAAAAATAATAAGTTTTAGAGCAGCAATGATAAGGACAAAGACAAAGACTTTGGTTCAGAACAAAGAGGTGGTTATAGAGGTGGAAGATTTGGTGGTGGAAGAGGAACACACATATTTACTGCAAGGTGTTACCATTGCAATGAAGTTGGGCATCCATCCTTTAAATGTCCAAAGTGAGAAGAATCAGATAGAGGAAAGGATATGAGGGTTCATTTGCCACAAGAAGATGAGATGAAAGAAGGCAAGGAGCCACTAATGGTAGAACCAAAAATGAATGGATAATTTCTTATGATAAGAAAAAGGTAAAATATTGCAACAAACTCTAGAGGTATCAATTTTCAAGAAAAATTTCTTAAGCCATGGAAAGATATGTAATTTAATCATAGATTTAGGTGTTCATGACAATTTGGTTCCATTTGATATGGTATCTAAGTTGGGATTGAAAACATTTGATCATCCTAACTCTTACAAAGCCACTTGGGTAAGCCAAGAGCAGCGTGTAGAGGTTAGATAGAGGGTATTTGTTGATTTATCCATTGGTCCATATTAGGATCATGTGCTTTGTGACGTTATACATATGACTTGTGGGCATGTAATATTGGGGAGACAATGGAAACATTAAAGGAGGACTATCCATGATGGATACACAAACAAATACTTAGTGCATAAGGATGGTAAAAAGTATGAGTTGAAACCCTTACTTTGTAGTGATAAGAAAGAGGACATTGTAATGTGTTTTGGAGATAAAATTGATGTGAGTTTGCAGGTTTGGAAGAAGGAGGATACAGGTCTGAGAAAGGAGAACAAACAAAAACATGAACTAGTTATGACAGGGGTCAAGGACATTCCTAAAGTGAAGATACATTGGGGTCAAGAAAGCATCATGATTGGTGTAATTGATTTCCCTATAGAGGTACAGAACAGAGGAGAGGATAAGAAATCAGGGGAACATTCTTGGGAATATCTAAGGGACTTGGAAAGGACAAAGAATTAGCAAGTACATGACTATCCTATGGAAGGGGCTCCAACAATTTTTGGTACTAATATTTCTTGTAAGGTGAATGCAGGTTAGAGAAGAGTTAGAGAACATTTTGGGGATTTTTTCTTGCAACAAAAGCCCCCTCTAAAATAAAATGGAAAAATACCTTCAAGGAGGATCTATGGAGCAGGGAGCAAGCCACTTGTCTCTTGGGACGAGAATTTTTTCAAAGTGGAGGAATATGGTGTAGGAGCACCTGATAAGAAGACAACTTGAAGGACACCATGGAAGCATGATAGGGATGTATATTGGTCTAATAGACTCAATCTTGAATTCCTAAAGCCAATAATGACATTTGATTGTAATAAGTTCAATAACTGTCCTAATGGTCCCAATAGGACCATAGGACCAAATAATGGATCTCATGGATCTAGGATTGGGAAGGACCTTAGAATTTTTTAGGCCTATTTAGTAAATCATTTTGATCCTCTAGGGGTCATTTATTTGGGGTAGAAGTCAATATAGGTTGTTTAAATAAGAGTTTTAAATTCAAAAATTTGAAAATAAATGACTAGTTGCAATTTTGGTGGGAAACGCCAAAACTAATGTAATTAGCCTTTGTTAGAGGAACCAACTATTTTTATCGATTGGGAAGGTAATTTGGAGATTATATTAAGCCCTAAGAGGCAATTTTATGGAGATAGGATTGTTGGTACGGACTGCATGACCTGGGTGTTGAGAAGAAATTTGAAATCAATAAAAAAACACTATTTTCTTGCATTTTAGAGCACTTCCTTGCATGATTTGAAGTTTGAATTTAAACCCTTGTTATATTGGGATATAATAAGGTTTATTACATCATTTTTATGATTTTTTAATTCATTCAAGGTTCTTAAATTTATAATTTCTTCACATTTGCACTGACAGGCTTTAGAAAGTACATTGTTTTTAGTGTCTTTGAAGGGTTTTAAGATGTGTGGATCCATTCTATGAATATTCATGATTGTTTCTCATAGAATGAATTTCATTTAATATTTACAATTTTCTATTAACCAAAAACTTGCAGGAAGGAAGGGTTAAGTGGTGTACACCGTGAGACTGCTAAGGAAAAGACCACTAATTTGATGCCAAAAGTGTAGCAGCCAACAATCTAGCCAAACAAGAGGTTTCTGATTTTTATTATTATGTTATGTAATGATAAATGAAAGATGAAAAGATAATTTTTAGGTCTAGTAGTTGATATTTGAAGGGGTTTTGAGAAGGCCCTAGTTTTATGCTTGATTTGGTGAGGGTTTGGTAGAAAACCCATAGGGAAACTTGATCTTGGAAAACCAATTGGAGAATCCTTAGTCTTAGATGATTTTGAGACTCTGTGCAAAGTAGGGTACTGGGGCAGAAGATATAAAGGGTACTTTGTTTATAAAAGTGGGCTAAACTGCCCTTAAAACCAGTGAATTATCCATTTTCCATACAAGTTTTTCAAAGTAACCATAGTTGGTTTTGGGATATGTTGTGTGTTTCAGTAAAGGGTATCTCAAAATCTAATGATTTTTGGAAGTGTTTTGGGAAGTTTGGAAGAGAACGGAGGAAAACCGTCCAGTAAGGGCTAGTGGGCTAGTAAGCCTTGTGAAGGAGCAAAGTTGGGTTTGTGTGCATAGCAAGTGATTAAAAATTTGGCATCTATTGATTCACATCATTATAGGTGGTAAAAACTATTTTCAGACCTTGGATTTCATCATTAAGTGTGGGGCTGAGTTTTGCCCTATAGTAGTCTTGAGGTGCCTTTGAAACTCTTGCAAAGAACAAGGAGATTGAAGCCTTTGGAAAACATATTTGACTAAGTTATCACAGAACTCCTAACCCCTCTGCACAATCGAAATAATGGTGTATCATGTTGCGAAGAATCGTGGTGTGATTTATGGATCTGGATCATGTTTGAGGATGTTATTATTGATCATTTCTATGTCTTGGTTGACATTCAATGGATGACATTGTGTACTAAGTTGTATTCAATTAATATTTTTTAATTAGGTCTCTATTCGACCTAGTTGAGATAAGTTGATGTAATGTATATAAATATGTAATCATTTATGATTGTGAATGTGTGGAAGAGGTGTATGTGTGGTGAGAGAAGAGGTATGAGTGGAATCTGTAATTTGAGGCAGAGATTTGATGTACTTCATTGGAACTGTATTGGCATAATCAAAGATGTTGTATGTCAGTTCGTGAGTTTGGACAATATGTCCTTTATGATTTGTGATCAGAGATTGTTGTAAGGAAGTGAGTCTTTCTTTGGGTTGAAGACCTTGTTGTAATTGAGCAGTGAGCTCTAGGCAGTGTGTTTGAATGCATGTGCATTCCCATTTGTATTACTCTTAACAAGGCATGGTGCTTTTGACATAGTACATTCATCTTGTGGGTTTGATCCCCACTGTGGTTCTTCCCTTAACTCGGTTTCCACGTCAAAAATATTGGTGTTATGTATTGTTTATTGTGTTATGTTCCCACATTCATGTTTATCATTCAAACCAGATATTAAGTTGGTATCTTGGTTAAAGGTTTCGAGTTTTTGGACACAACTGATTCACCTGCACCCCCCACTCTCTTGATTGTATTTTTTTCCTTAATTCTAACACTACCTTGAGTCTTTCAATCGTTAGAATGATGTTACCAAACTCATCACATAAGGCCAACTTTGATTGTAAAAAGAAACTCAATACATTTGCATGTTTTAGATCAAATCCATCTTAATTAGAAACCTGCGAATTGAAAGATCGTCATTATAATATTAATATCTTATATGTAAATAAAAAAATATGTTGTTCTCTAGTTCTATGTAATGCTAGAAAAAAATTCTTAATAGTAATATATAGTGGCATTGTTAGTTTTGGTAGATTCAATAATTTATACTTATATTATATTGATGTCTACGACATCCTTTAATAAATACATTAAGAAGGGAGCATGTTTCTTAAAAATATTTTATATTCAAATGGTCAATAATTTCTATTGATGTCTACAACATTCTTCAATAAATACATTAAGAAGGTGGTCAATAATTTTGATTAATGTCTACCACATTCTTCAATAAATACATTAAGAAGGGAGCATGTTAGTCGAAAATATTTTATTTTCAAATGATCAAGAATTTCTTGTAGATTCTTTTTATGTAAAGAAAATAAAATCTCTACCTTGATTAAGAAAAAAATTTAACTCAAGACTCCTATTTTATAACGTGTATCAAGACTAATACTTCCATATCAAATATCTCAAATTCTAAATATCCTCTATGAAAACAATAACTCAAATTCTAAATATCCTCCATGAAAGCAATTTGAGAGGGGTTGTCTTTTATCTAAATAGAGTCTTTTATGAGACAATGTTGTTCCTCTACCATAAATTAGAGGAAATTGTAGCTATAAAACGAAGACTAGCTGTCTCTCTCCCATTAGCTTAGACAGTGAGAAACCATATGATTAGTCATCTTGCAGTTGAGTGATAGCCACTAAATCTGTCAGAATTGTTCATCCAATAAGATTAGAAGGTGGTGGATTTTCTTACAAATCCTTTGTTGTGTTTGTCTGTGGAAAGAAGACATTGTTAATAATTACTTGAAGAATATGCCAGCGTACTGTACTTCATCTAAAGACATTATTAAAGCTGGCATATAGTTGTCTCTAAGTTTAGAAAATATAAACATATCAGTCGCAACTTGTAGCTAGAATCATATCTGTCTGACAATTTAGTGGAGCTGTGTCTAGGGAATAGAAACAAATAGTGAGAAGCCAGGTAAAATATGGCAGCATAGCTATCATAATCGTAGGCACAAAAGAGAGAACGGATTTGATTTTTTCTATTGAATTCAAGGAGATAATGATTACAGATACAACGGGTCTGAGAAAAGGATTGAGAAAAGTGTTGGGACCATGAGGTGCAAAAATTATTTTTCTAATTTTTAAGTTCTATTAAAAACAAACAAATAAATTAAAAAAATTGTTGGTTTGTTAGTCTTATTACATAGGAGTTGGTTTAGTGATGGAGAATTTGTATTCTTGAAAGAGAGGCTGCGAGTTGAAATTTTACAGAGGGTGAGGTATGTACATCTTATTTGTAATAAAGTTAGGTGTCTCTTACAAAAAGTATGGGGTAATCTTATATAAGTCATTGTAAATCCAAAATCAGATTGTAGAATATCATAGACTATATAAAGATCCATTTCCGTTTCATTTCCAATGCTGCAATTGTTTAAACTCTTCTATTTGTAATTAAACTTAAACTTGCATAACTTGACTTCACACCACCCTAATGTGGGTTCTGATTTGTAAGTGTTAGTTTCACTTCATCTAGATTCTTAGTTGTTCTGAGCTTATTGACCTTTTGTTATCTTATTGATTGTTCAAAAGATTGAGCCCTTCAAAATCCTTGCTTATCTTAATCATAATCAGTACTTAAAGACACATAATTGATACCCACATACAACCATTTATTTATTTATTCTGAGTGACTTTAAGAAAAACTTGTACAACTTTATGAAGTCTTTGTAGCTTTACAAAAAGGAGAGAGTGAATTGACAGGGAATCTTCAAGTACAAATGAGAGTGTCCTCCATTAAATGGTGGGAATCAAAGCATATTTAGGAAACATCATTATTATTCTGGTTTGATGGTCTTCTGCAATGATATTGAATAGCAGAGTGAGGGGAATTCCACTAAATAGCAATGGGCATCAACAATGATATTTTATGTCAGGGTGCAAGTCAAATATGATTGGGATGATTTTCTCATCAAAGAAAGTGGTGATGCGTACCCACATGCAAGAGATCGCTTTGGTCCCAACAAAGATCAGAATGAAAAGACTTTCGACATTTGCCCAAACTCCCAAATTCATCTTTCCTTCTCCATTTCTGCATACGACCAAAGAAATAAAGTGTTCAGCTGATGTTAAAAGTACTTTAAAATTTTGATAGTGAAGGGCGTTGACAACACTAAAAAGCACATGACAGTGAGAGCCCACTGCTATGCAGCCTTCGCTTCTGAAGGGGACTTCCTTGCTGCCCTCCACGGTCTGAATTTGATGGTGGTTTTTTTTTTTTTTTTAATGAAAAGGAGATAGATCATATCAAGTCATTATAAAAGAGTGAAATTATATTTTATAAAGTTAAAGATAAGGGGAATAAGCAAACTAATTTAAAAATATAATTCTAATCAAATTATTTTGAAATAAAAGTTATAGAACTACTAGGAGGCGGATAATGATAAGAGGTTTTCTTTTAGTTATTTCAGACATTCTAATGGTAAGCCCTAAGATGATCTACCTACCAATCTACGTTTATAATAATGATTATATAACTTATTTAAGAATTAGGGTAGTCATAATGTCCATAGTTAAAGGCATAGAAATGTTCTTTTCTTTACAAAAGCATTGTCTTCATTATCAATCACTCATCCTCCTCCTCAATTCCCTACAGAAAAAAACTCCTATAAATCCTCTAATTTGTGACCCTAGTAGTGAATTTGGTGAAAATTTTCATTTTGTAATATCTATAGTTTAAGTATGCTCGATTGACCCTTCTAGACTTTATTGGTAGAAATGTATTCTTGATAAACCTCTAGATATCAAAAAATTGTTGATTTGTAATTACAGGGGCAAATTAGGAGGAAACCATAAAGTATCCCTAATTTTAAATTAACTCCTTGAATTGTACTCCAATTTTCTTTAAATAAATATTAGAGGGCCTTTTATGTAACCTTGAAAAACTCTGTAAATTTCACAACTAAAATTGATCGAAAAGAGAGAAATGCAATTCCTCAAATGATCTTCAAGTGTAAAGAATTCCTAAGCACCAACTTTATTTTAAAACACAAATGAAGATTCCTAATTCTAAGGAAGTTAAGTAGCGTAACAACTTCCTACACTAACCTTGAGGGGAGAGTAACGCAAAAACTTTCTTAAATCTTTACAACAGTTACAGAAATTTAATAGAAATTACATAAATAACATACATACCACAACGCAATGATTTACATAAGGAAAACCCTTTTGGGAGAAAAATCCCACACTCCAATAGCCGCCCAATATGTTGTTAGAAATTAATAATAAATTGTAATAGACTTGCAGAGAAAGCTTCTCACAGGAGTACCGCCAACTAGAAATCCAGAGGTAATTGAATAGCTATAAGACTCTTACACACCCTCCATCTCATGCTCTTGATATGTAGGAGATACAATACAAGAAACCGTTAAACAATATTACAAAACCATAGGCTAAAATACATTTATAAAGCAGTGCCCATCTTATCTCCAATCAAAGATGCCCTATGATGTGTCCAAACACACATCAACACGTGTAACTCCTTTTACAACTCATTTATGTGTTTAGCACATATTTACATTTCCTAATTTAGGAGACCCAACTTTTGAAGGCCATAACTTTTGAACTAGGTGTCCAATTAAGAAACTATTTGAAGCGCCAGAAAATTTGTGACGTGCCCTATCACCTTGTAACCCACTACACTAGTTATGCACATTTTCAAGCCATTTTGGAGCCTCTAAAGCCTTCAAAATTGAATTCGTAAATTCTTTGGAAACTTTCAAAAAATGAAAACTTTATTGTCTTCAAAATTGGACATGATCTTGCAACAAAAAATTATTGACATGATTATCTAGCCCATCCAAACCTTTGGGTTAAGAATAGGGAAATTTTGTACTCAAATAAAAACTTACTAAAAATAGTAACCACATGTAAATGTAAGGTTGAGACACATTTTCCTAACAATCTCCCACTTCTTGAATACCTTGCAAGAGAAAAGGGATTATATATGCCATAGTTCTATTAATATATAGAAGCACTGAGAGGGGGGTGAATCAGTGGAAACATAATCTATACTAATTCAACCATAGATCTATTTATGCTTTTTAAGTAACTTCCACAAAATCAAATAGGTAATTGTAACTATGCAATAGAAGTAAAGTAATCAATCAACCACAAAGCATAACTCATAGCACCACAAATTTTATCATGGAAACCCTATTCAAAGGGAAAAAAAAAAAAAACACGGTGTGGATGACACCCACAATCTCTTCACTACAGATAAAAGAGTTACCCGGTTAAGAGCTTACAATACCCTGCTAAGGGCTCACCCTATTAGGAGTGACTAGTACGTTGTTAGAAGTACAATAAGATCTGTTAGGATCTACCTTGCTAGAGTATTTTGAACTCCTTCTCAGAAGTCACCTTGTTAGAGGATTTACAAAAAAAAGAATGTTAGAATCCACCTTGTTAAGGGATTTAACCTTTGCCTCTTGTGTTAGCCTTGAGCAATGAACTCAAATCACTAATCTTTGAATGACACTGTTTGCCTATAAGATCCAATCCAATCTCTGATCACTTGATGCAACACAATCTCTATCTCTAATCGCAACCACCAAAAACATGATCAACAACCCTAAATCTCTTATTTAGTATCCATTTTTATAGTTGTTCTTAAGTCGGTTAAACATTAACACAATCCACAAGTCGTCCCTCAATTGACTTAATTCATGAAACTACTGTTAAAATCAACCATATTTTCATTTGGGAACTTCTTGATGTTATTAAACTCATTTAACATATATCCAGAATTAACATGCTCTCTATACTGCTCCCTAAAGCTTTTACAAATTCATCCCAGGAAGCAATACTATCATTAGGTAAGTTTCTGAACCAATCCCTAGCATCTTCAATTAAAGACTGAACAAAAAGTTTCATAATGACATCTTCATCTTCAATTTCAAAGTCAGTCATCTTATCACCAAAAGCTTTTAAATGTTCTTCACAAGTAACAACATTATTTCCTGTGAACTTAGGGATTCTATCTCTTACCTCGTTTGGGATCACATTAGGGTGACCAGGGTTGCCTTCAAAGAAGAGAGTTGTGTATCTATTCATGTGGATAGGCCTCTTTTGGAAATTTCCCAACTCGTTATCACCATTTGGTCCAGCAATTCCTCTTTCATGCTGAACTAGTGGAGGAACATTTTGTTTGGGCTTGACAGTTTGAAAACTTGAGTGAGGACCCTTGATTTGAGCAGCTACATTAGGACCAGAGCTCTGAACATTTTGGTTGTTTCCACCCTTTTGAACCTTAGGGCACCACCTTGACTATTCACATTTAAATCAGTAGATGAATTCAATTTTTGTACTCCTTGATTCAGATGTCTAGAACTACTTGCAGTTGTATTACTGGTAGCATGAAGTAAGGCTATTTTCATCTTCATATCAGCTGCAGCAGCCTCCAATTCCAACTTTTCTAGTTGCTTTCCCAAGTCATCCTTAGCCTTCCTGGCTAGTTCAATGTCTAAATCAATTTGAGGTATTCCCTTAGGGTTAGAAACTTTCTGCACAGGCTCATTTATGCTGATACCAACAACCTTTTGTTTACCTTTGTCAGGGGCATATTTAGTTGTTGCTTTGAGTTTTGCATTTAGTTCATTCTCATATGGGAACAACTGCCTAATTACAGGTCCTTCCTTCTCAAACTCGTCCTTGTCAGGGTTTGAGATTTTATTCAGGGTTTTCTTTCTCTCATCATTGAGGGTACCAAACAGTTCTGGATCCAAACCTTTGACTTCTTGATTTAGGCTTTTTGTCTTAAGGTCATTTCTTCTAGTTTCAGCTAAGAGTTCTTCTCTTTCCAATAATAGATCATATATCCTTTGCTCACATTTTTCCCTTGCTTCAGCCATTTCCTTTTCTTGTTCTTTCTTTTTTCTTTTTAAAGCTACAACCTCATTTTGCAACTTATCATAATCATATGATGTTGTTTCAGTAGCAGAAGTTTCTTCTGGTGGAGCAAAGTTTTCTTCTATAGGAAAGAACCCTATGTCAGTATTTTCTCCATCTCTAAAGGGATCAAAATTGGTATTGGCTCTATAAGCATCAACTGGTCCCACGGGTTTTGTATCTTCAGATGAAGATGACTTTCTTTCTGGGATGGGGATATCCATTTTTCTTTTAGAGACATGTTGGGAATCATGTTTAGATGCCCCTCTTTTGGACCATTGTTTCCTTTGAGGCATATGGAGCTCCTCTCCAAGATCCTTTTCAGGATTTAGCTTGGAATATGATCTGGTATTTCTTTGTCGGCTCATCTCTCAGAATGAACAAATAATTTTACTATGCAATACTGGACCACACAGACATTAGAGTCGCCACCCCTTTTCAGAGGATTAGTATATAAGAAAATCAAGTATCTTGTCCTATCTCAGATTTCACCTTAAGTATATATTGAAACTTGCATATACATCAAGCTTAATAATTCCTCACCAATTTATTCCAACTGAGACAGGATCTGTATCATCTTCAGAATCAGGACCTTCAGGCAATGCACCACAACCGATAAGCAAGATAAACTAGCTTTAATAATTATCAAGAAGAACAAACTGATTCTCAGTATTGTAAGAACAAATGCTTTCATGATCATGACTCTAAGATCATCACAAAAGTCCCTATCAAACTTACTGAATTTTGATTTAACTTTTAAAATATAACACCAGGGATTCTGATTTCTTCAACAAGTTTTTTGCATCTTACTTCCCCAGTAGATTCGCCATTTTGTTAGCTCATTTTCTTGTATGAATCAATTAAAACAATAATAAATGTTTATCCCTCTATTCCCAACTTAGATTCATACATGAATAAGGCTAATTAACAAGGATAAAAATCCTCCTACACTTTGGGCTCCACATACCGAGGCGGGTACACCTTTGACAGACTCACTGAATAACAGAGAATCTCACAGTGGATTAAGGATTTGCAATCCTTCTTCTTTTTATGCCATCTTGGCCTAGGAAGCCTAACCTATTGATTCACTCTTCAAGGAATCACTAAGATGAACTGTATTCTTCAATACAATCAACTACACATACAAGTTCATGACAACAGAGGGTAAAGGTTTTAATATTTAAATTGATGATAACAACCACATGTCAGCATACTGACCAGTGCCTAATCATGGGTAATAGAGTCATAATAGATCATATACATATTCAGACAATTAATTAGAACACAATTGAACCCCCGATACAGTGCCTTACAAACTATCCTCTCATTTCTCACACCAATGTATAAAATCCTTGCACAAACCCTAATTCTTTGCAATCACCTGCAAGATTTAAACTCTCCTTGAAAATAATTCACACACAAGAACATGAATACCTTGTAATCAGTATACTCAAAATGCCTTACAAATTGTAACATACAAGAATTAATTGCAAATGCAAGAAGACACCTTTGACATCAAAAATGGAGATTCCATTGTATTTTTATTAATATGAACTCAATAACAGTATACTTTGAAGACTCAAAAACCAATGGTCAGACCAATTTAGTAATCTGCCTTGTAGTCTTATGTTTACCATCCTTATTACAATATTACAACTTGATACTTATAGGTAGCCCCAGTCATCTTGGAATCCTTTTGGAAAATAAGGATGCAACAAGCTACGGATGACTGGGCTACAGGACAAAATATAGTTCCAAGAAGAGACAAAACTTCTAGCTAAAGAGATAACAATATTTGCTACGAGCCATCTGACCATTTGTCTTGTGACCACCTGAATGCTTGAAGTTGTTCCGAAGTAGTTGGGTCTTTATCATCTAGATTTTTCTCTCTTTTTGGTGTAGAGGCCCCAAATAACTAATTTGCTCCATTCACACAACCTCCTTGGTGTTAGTTGTCCACTTCATATTTGTTGTCTCATGCTATCGGGGTGACTACTCCATACTTGCTAACCCATGAGGTGATCACCTCATCACTTGGCTAATTGAAATTGAGAACCTCATCCTTTTGGCTATTGAACTCCTCCCAATCACTGTTATCCTTCTCGATCTCTGCCTCCCAAGATTCAAAAAATTCCTTGGCTTTACTCAAAATATCTATAGTTAGCACAAACCATCCAGTATTTGCCAAAGTGACAATACTTTTTGTTATGCTAGTTAGTGCTTCATTTAGCTGCCTCAGCCATAGGGCTTCATTTTTTATGTTCCCATTCACTTTGAACATATAGGGATACATATCGTATCTGTCCTTGGAAAATTCCCCTTTCATAGTTGTGATCTTCTTTATCACCATGTTCCTCTTGCTGTCTAAATTGAACATCAATTTGAGACACTTATGAGTGCTTGTCAAAATAATATAAATATTATTTTTCTCTTTAGAGAGGGAATTGAAAGATTTTACATGGGATGCCCTCCCTTTCCATTTACTCACTATCAAATTCCATTGTCCCTTTTCAGCATCATATTTGTTGGTGATGCTTGCAATCTTCTTC
>MU224540.1:2397556-2417885 GCA_018584345.1 Thuja plicata | reverse complement strand
AAGACATGGTCACTTGTGCCAAGACCAAATGACAAGAATGTCATCGGTACTAAATGGATATTCAGGAATAAGCTGAATGAGAATGGAGAAGTCACAAGAAACAAAGCAAGACTAGTATGCAAGGGGTGTGCACAAGAGGAAGGAATTGACTATGGAGAGACCTTTGCACCCGTTGCTAGGCTAGAAGGAGTAAGGATATTACTTGCTTATGCTACATATAAAGGATTCAAGGTATATCAAATGGATGACAAGTTTGCATTCCTAAATGGAATACTTGAAGAAGAGGTATACATTGAGCAACCAGAAGGGTTTGTAGATCCAGACAAGAGAAACATGGTATGTAGAGTTCATAAATCCTTGTATGGATTAAAACAAGCACCATGATCCTGGTATGAAAGACTTCATTCCTATCTTATAATTATTGGATTCGTAAGGACTAGTGAAAATAGTAATCTTTATTTGAAGGAAGATACTGATGCTAACACTTTGGTTACTGAGATATTTGTTGATGACATCATATATGGAGGCAATGATATGCTATGAAAATCATTTTCTAATGAGATGAGAAAAGAGTTTGAGATGTCTATGTTTGGAGAGATCAAGTTCTTTCTTGGTCTACAGATCATGCAACAAGATGAAGGTATTTTCATTACACAATCCAAGTACATCAAAGAAGTACTAAAAATATTCAAGATGGAAGATTCCAAACTAGTTGGAACACTGATGGCCACTGGATCTAAGTTGACAAAGGAGGACAAGACATCAGAGGTAAATTAGACTTTGTACAGATCAATGATTGGAAAACTCATGTATGTTGTACACACTAGACCAAATATTGCACATGCAGTAGGAATTGTTTCTAGATTTTCTGCTAACCCCAGAGAATCACATATGACTGTTGTGAAAGAATCCTAAGATATCTAAATAATATTGAGGAATATGGCTTATGGTATAGAAGGCAAGGTGAATTTGAACTAAAGGTCTTTACCGACACTGATTGGGCTGGAAATCCTGATAACCGGAAGAGCACAACTAAAGGAGCATTCTTTATGGGTGACAGACTTGTCACATGGATCAGCAAGAAACAAGGATGCATCTCACAATCTACTGTAGAGGCAGAGTATGTTGTTGCTACTGCAAACTAATCAAATATTGCATGGATAAAATAGTTACTGGAAGGTATGCGTATGCAAATTCTAGAACCAATAATTATATATTGTGATAATACAAGTGCAATAAACATTTCCAAGAATCCAGTCATGCATGCTAAAACAAAGCATATTGCCATCAAGTATCATTATTTAAGAGAACAAGTTCAGGCTAAGGAAGTTATACTTGAGTATGTGCAATCAAAGAAACAATTGGCCGATATCTTCACCAAGCCACTACCCAAGGACACATTTGAGTACTTGAGAAAAAGACTAAGGATCAAACCCTTGTCTACTGGTTAGTAAGCTAACTAGAAGGCTGCATCAGCCTACATACTATCAGAATATCAATCATGTTGATGCAAGTAGAGAGATGAACTTCAAAGCTACATCTATATACAGACAGATATATGTCATCACCAAGCACCAGAGCATATTGTTGTATTGCTGATGGATAAGGAAAATTCAAGGGATATATTATGGATGGAGAGAAAAGATTGCTAAACATTAATGTTAGATATTTGTGAGATATTTGTTTGGCATTGGTGTCAAAGGGAGAGAGATTATCCATATTATCACATCCTTCTAGAAAGGGAGAGAGATTATCCATTATCACATTACTCCAACAAGGAGAGATTATATCCTTATGGAGAGAGATTGTATGGAAAGATTATACAAAGGGAGAATTTCTAACAAGAAAAAAAGATATCAAACGAGAAGAACAGTCAAGGGAGAGAAATTGACACAAGGAGAGAATGCAACACATCAGATAAAGAAAGATTCTACATCTATCTAATGAAGGGATTGAAAATAGAAGGAAAGCTACAAGAATCAAATCAAAGCTATTTGAGCTTACCAATAGCCAAATACTTGTAATAGTTACATTAGGAAAGCTTGATGAAACTATGTATTTCATATTGTATTAGCAATAGTATAGTATGATAATATAGTATGTTGCCATCAATACCAAAGGGAGAGATTGATGACATGTAACTGACTAAATGTTTGAAGATGTTAAGTTGATGATCATGCAAGGCATTAAATCAGTTAATGTATTGTATTTTCATTGATGTCAACTTAACGTAATCTGTATGGTCATGGAAATATTGCCAAAGACTTCAAAGAAATCATGAATCAAGGCTATGCTAATCAGTAATGCATACAAGTAAATTATTCACTAAGTGACTGCATACACTGACAAAGTGCACTCGATGAACAAAGTAAAAGAACAAAGTTATAGTGATACACGACGAGAAAATGCACAACATTACCAACAAGCAAAGTTACAGTGTTGCCCGATGAGCAAAGCACAGAGTAACGCGACGAACAGAAATACAGTGTTGACTGAAGGACGGAGATCCCGAAGACAACTGAAGTCACACTGATGGAATAGTCAGTTGTCGCCGATGACTAACTGGAGTGGTGACCGACATAATAGAGAGTTCAGAAAATGAAAAAATATCTAGCTGGAAGAGCTAAATATAGACTTAACTGGTTTTCTACTTTGTTTTATTCGACCAGAGATAAGTGATTGATTTAAAGCTGATTTGTACATTTTTCAAGAAGATATCTACCAGACAAATCAGGAGTTATGCTTTAAATCTAATTGGTTGGATCGTTTATCACGCCAAGAATCAAGAACCAAGAAACAATGAATATTATGTCTATATAAGAGACAAGCTTAATTCATTTACAAATGGGATTAAGGGGAGTGAATAAAATAGAGGATGCTGAAGAGAAACTGATGAAGAACAACTTCATGCATTACTGATCAATCAAGCTGAAGGGAGAGCTAAGGAATTCTGTAGACACTGACGAACAATGAGCACAACATCACAGAGCAGAAAGTATGGAGCACAAAGATTGAATTGATACATTGGTCAGAGAGGTAATGTACTTAAATAGATCTAAAAATATACAATTCAAGTTGCAATATCAAGTGGTGCACATCTTATCTCTAATTATGGGCTGAGAACCACTTATAAAGTGGTGCACATCTTATCTCTAATCAAAGATACCCTATGATGTGTCAAAACATAATCAATGTGTTTAACTCCCTTTCACAGCTCATTTATGTTTTCTTCACATATTTACATTTCCTAATTCAAGAGACCCAACTTTGAGAGGTCATAAATTCTGAATTGGGTGCATGATTGATGCATTGTTTGAAGTGATAGAAAGCTCGTGATATGATCTATCTCCTTGTAACTTACTATGTTGGTTGCACACATTTTTAGGCCTTTTTGAACCCTCTAAAGCCTTCAAAATTGAATTCATTAAATAAATCCAAATTTAGAACTTGAAAAACTTTAAATATACTAGCCAAATGTGAAATTCCTTGGAGCAGTGTCAACACTTCTCCATTCCTAATCCAATGAAAAAAAGTTATCCAAATTCTACAGCAATTGATTTCCCAATTCAAATTCCAAATTTCATGCATGGAGAGGGTTTTCTTCACTCTAAATTTCCAAAATTGACTAAGTATAAAATGAGCCTTTTTCCTATTTTATAAAATGCAATTGACAATTGCCTTTTTGAATAAAACAACTAAAATTAAATAAATGACATTTTAAAATTCCCAATAATATCTATTTTTCGCTAATTATGAATATCTTTCAAAATGAATATAAATTGGCCTGTATTTACCTTTTCAAATAATAATTGTAAATTAAAACTATAAAATACACTTTCTTATAAATTTGCAAAAAATAATTATATAATTCATTTTCACCCTTGAATCCAAGACAAGCATTCAAAAACTATTCCATTGTCTACAACACACAATATTTGACTAAAAGTCAAATAAATCTATTGAACATTCCATTATAGAAAAATATGATGTATATCATAAACTCTCTTTTGCAACTTAATGCACAACAAATGTAAATTTGCAACAATCACTCTTTAAGAGGCTTTCATGTAATAGTTAGGGTTTTTGGATATTACCAATCATAACATCTGGGTATAACACATGTCATCACATGAGAATCACTCGATTGATTATGATGGGAAAGGCTTAATGGGATTTGACTAGTGTGATATCTCTAGTTAACCACTATTGGGGTATGATCAAATCTGTAGAGCTAGGTTAGTCAAAAACTGATACATGTAGCCACTTAAACATGCATGCATCAAACATACCTACTCAATATACATATAGATAGTTGAAGCATAGAATGATCGCGTTATGAAATTCTAACATCATATCTAATCTTATGATCATATTTAAATAATAACACATCATTATCTATATATCTAATCATGAATTAAAGCATCATAAATATAGCTCAGGAAAGCCCAAAGCACATACACACATTTTGAGAAACCTATCCTTAATAACTACTAATTAAAATTGAACGCAATCATTAATTCTATTACATCTATCTAGCATCAAAACATACAATCAATATCATAATATTTATAACACACTCTAGATGCTGAGAGAGGGTGAATCAACATTAAAAAAAACCCCAACAACTAACTTCAATAATCACCACATGAAACAGTATGCAAGTAAAAAATAGAACCAGCAACACATGAACACCAAGATTTATATGTGGGAACCTCAAACTGGGAAAAAAAACATAGTGATCACTTGCTCACAAAAATAATTCACAAAAGTATATATCTGATTACAAAAGATGATAGGAGCTCGTTTATCTGGACAAGCAATCAGAGGCTAATACAACAATGAATAGGGATAAGAAGGCTCACTACTGTGGACTTGCATACAGAGGCTCACTGCCAAAGTAGAAAGATAAAACAATAGACTTGTGTACCCAAGACTCAGTGTCTCAAAGTACATACAAGTCTCTAAAATAGATAAAGATAGATTCTCCTAATAACGCAACTGATATACAAAACATTGGACACTCTAGCAGTAAATTATTACTATCTTTCCTTCTCTACCACTATCACTGAACTCTACTATGTTGATTTGTTGAACCTCACTGGTTCACACACTTTACTTGCTTTGCACTTGACCTTACTTTTTTTAAAGCACCAATAGTCCTTATATACATGATAGATCATTGGAGATTACAACAAGGTCGACCAAACCAAAAGATATTACAAATATGTTTCATGTCGGCCAATGCAAAATAAAATACAAACAAGTCATATGCCAAAAGCATCCAGGTTGAGGACCCAAATAGAAAAGAGATAAATATTAAATACATAGGTCACATATAACATGAACTCATCCAGATAAGAGATAACCATTAAGTACAAGATTTAGACCTAAATGTGAAACTTGATCAATCAATAAATATAACACCCAGACCTAAATATGAAAGCATGGTCCATCCCAGTAGAAAGAAGCACCAAGAACATGTCACGCATTACTCAATGCCAGATCTAAAATAACCCAAAAAACTACCAAAGATAAATCAAATGTGTAGATACAAAGTGCCCACTTGCAGTTGTAACCGACCTTCACACACTATGGAAAGATCCACATATCACATCAAAATTCATGTCAACACGCTATGTCAAAATATATGTCAACATGCCACATCAAAAATTTTGACAACATATTTCCAAATTAGAGCCAAAATTGAAAAGGACTGTAACACTGGATGACACAATTTTTTAAACACCGTGAACACATTCGATAACACCAAAGATTGCCACAATCAAGACCAATACATAAATCCAACTGCATGAGTACAATCACATCTTTAATCCTAATTTCTAGGACGGAAACACTCTAGAAAGTACAAATGACTACAACTATCAAAATGGTATCTTATCTACAATATAATATCATTGCTACTAAACAATAGACATCCAGACCACACAGACTTCCACATATAAGAGTACAATAATAAGGCACTATTAAACATCATCTTCACAAGATCATAGGATACATACTTGTCTTCCACTATTTTAAAACCATACACCATCTTCACATGATCACAAGATACATACATGTCTTTCACTGCACTGTAGGTTTAGTACACAAACCCACATAATATTAGAACTCCATAATATATGTGTAATTATTTTCAAAGTTTTATTGATTTTGAATGTTTTTAATAGTATACATATAAATATGGTGGAATTTTCAATCATTTATATGATTAATTCAAGATTTATTGTGGCTTACTATTGTTGTATTTCATTTATATGTATGATCCTAACAATTTCTAATTTTGAATTTTTATTTCAATTGTGCATGCTTGTATATGAGCTAATATAAACACGTTTTTGAGCATCACAACTTATGTTCTAATAAAAATTTAGATCTAGGTAAAAAAAATCTAGTTTGCGACTATTCAAGGAGATTTTTTAGTCCTTACATGGAACCCTACATATCTTACAAAGGATGCATCAATGGTTGCTACATAGACTGGTTATTTGGAAATTGTTATATTAATAGTGTATTGCTTGTTTTAATGTCTTAAATTTTGAATAGCTTCAAATTATTGCACTTGAAGTAAATTTCCTTACAAGGTGATATTAGAAGGTGATTATCATTAGCATAAAATAATCTAACAATCATAACTTCTATTTGGTGAAGATTCGTGACAAGAGCCTTCATTAGAGGAACATAGAGATGTGGCTAAAGGATATACTATTTTCCATGATGGTTTTTGGAAAAAAAAAATTAGGATAATAGTTCGTATTGGACATATGCATAGTGTTGTCATTGATGTAAACCTATGATGGAGATGCAATATTAGAATGATTAGAGTCTATTATGGAACATTGATGTGATGTCCAAGTGCTTTATGAGATTTTGACTAATACATAGCTTGGGTGATGACCTTGATAATAGAGTAACTGTATTTTGGTCTAAAATTCTCTGCATCATAATATCTTGGTTTTTGGCTTTATTATGTGCATTATGGATCTACAAGGAAGGTACATTTCAGGTTTCAAAATTCCAATCCTTCTAAAGATGAAATGGTGAATAATAGAGTGTGGATCTATATAGAGACAAAATATTCATTGTTGGAATGCTTTTCATTCCCCTGCCAATGATATTTTGTGTTGCAATTTTAAGACATGATTTATTGATTTCAAGTGATGATATGTTTCATGTTTCAAGTGTTTCTAGTGGTTCGTGAATTGAACTGAGATTGAGCAATTGACTTGTTTCACTTGTTCTATATTGTGGATTCGACCTGAGTGTTTTGGGACTATGTAGTAACATATAGAGATTAATGAAAAGTTTTGGGATTTTTTGGAAGCTATGCCAACTTAGTGTGATGATGCACATATCTTGGTTCCCTTTTGCAAAGCTTTGAAGATGGTTTTTCTATTGACAAACTGTGTACTACAAGTTTCCTTGAATTAGGTCAACCTAATTGATATAGTTATATGTTGGGGAGGATGTTTATATGTTCAAATAATTTTTTTGCATGCATAAATGGAGAATGAAATAAGTGTGGAAGTGTGTAAATATTAATATAGAAAAGACAATTAGTGAATTTTGTGAAACATACTGATGAAGTCAATTCTTGATGGATAGAACAAGAATTGTAATAAGCATTTCTAAGATGCCTATTCTACTATAGTTCACCATATATTCTCATTATAATGATATGATATATTATATTTCTTTGGAGAATTAATCTTCAATTTGCAAGTCATTTGTATCTTTCCCTAAGGCAGTGTGCCTTAGTTTACAAGTCAGGGAACGGTGATCTTCCTTGGTAGTCATCCTAAAAACAAACATTGTAAAACTATTTTTCATATATTATGAGTGGATATCACAATATTTTTTCCCTCATTGGGTTTTATATGTTAAAATATTGGTGTTCTTGGGTTACATGGCATGCTCATGTTATTTACTTTTGCATATGCGATGAATTGATTGAATGTGTAATAATTTATTAAGATTTAGTATATGTTGATTCACTCCCCATCCTCTCAGAATCTGAGTGTGTTCAATAATTGGTATTATAGAAAAGTTCCTAAAGTAACAGTTTAACAACTTAGGTAGATCCTATATTTGAACACAAAGGGCCTAAAGAAAGACTGAATAAAATGTATGGTTTGAAAACAAAATTAGATGCCATAGAACCTGAAGGATGGGATTTTGATAGAGAAGTAGACTTTGAAGGATAAATTAGAAGATAATGTAGATCTCCTCTTGATGATTTGGATGATTCTAGAGCTCAATGACAAAAATATCAAGATAATCTTACAAAGAAAAAAGGTTTATTACCAGGATAAAGACTCAAATTGTAGAAAATAATAAGCACAAAGAAAAACTTGAGATAGAAAAAGAGGTGCATTAACTCCCATTCCCTATTAAATGTGGGAGGTTTTACCTACTTGGTAAATTCCAAAACATATGGTATAACCTTTATACATGAAAATAGTAAAGGAGTTATGAAAGTTGGTAAATAAAGCCAAAAGAGGGTGAGAAACCCAACCACCCCATAACCCACTTAGGAATTGAAAAAAATAGTGGTTATGAGAGGTGGCACAACAAGCCAAAAGAAGGTGTATAACTCAACTACCCATGTGTGGGGCTGAGTGAAACATGCAATTTAAGTATTTCACCACATCTCCTCATATTGACCACTCCTAACAACCTAAGGAAGCTTAAATAAAATATGTGTGAAAAAAACCCCCCATAACATTAGGTAAATGAAAAAACTACACTAACACCCCCCACTTAAGTGTTTTATAGGAGGGTAAAAAGATGGGTCCCAAAAAATAAGGCCATGTTAGGTACCCATGTACATAGAGATGCCCCCCAAAAGAAGAATCCCCCTCCACCATAAGAGGAATAATCCCCCTAAATAGAGAGAAAAAAGAAAGGAATAAGAAGCTCCTCCTGAAGTGGACACCTATCTCATCCCAATAAAGTTCTCAAATGAAGAAACTTTCTTTTAATGAAGGGTTTGGTCAAGATGTATGCAGCCTACTCTGACGTAGAAAAATAATTAAGGTCAATGATGCCTTTAGAAGCATAAAATTGTTCAAACTGGTTATTAACATATTCTGTTGGCAAGTGATTCATTTTTTAGTGTTATGGGAAACTTGAGGTTGTCATTTATGGAAACACATCTGGTATGGATGATCGCTTGGAGTTTTTTATAGTTTTAGAGATACAGAATGCAAAATGGCTAAGTATAGTAAACAAAAATATGATGATCATATTTTCCATTAGAATAAAAAGGAAACAGTTTATGAACCCTCAGTAACATGATCAGCGAAAGATAGATTATAGTGAAACCCGACATAGTTCATAGAGGAACCCGACAGACAAGTTCATAGTGAACACCGATAGACAGTCTACAGAGAAAACTGAGAAGCAGAATGTCTACAGAGACATCACCAAGGAAAGACTACAGAGCAACCCGAGCACCAGTCTACCAAGAGACAACTTTAATTATGATAAATGTGGGTCAAGTAAAGCATATGTAATTGTTTTAATTAGTCTAACTGATTGTAAACATGCAAACTAGGAGATCAAGGTCAAGTTGTAAACCTTTGATCATAGAGTTATCATTGTAAAGTGTGAAACCTATTTAGGTCAATTACATTGTATAAATAGATGTAGAAATCAATCAGACATTGATTATTGTAGCCGCAACAGACATCTATGGCTCAGACAGGGAGTTTTATGCAGAAGGACAATAAAAGATGAAATTAGTTATCAAGAACCAGATTCAAGGCTATTGAGCAGAATAGAGGTATTAATCAATCACTATAGGTGATACATATACATGTGTTCTTAAAGATCTGTATTCAGCAATTCAGGATTTCATATCTTCAGGTCAACAAGTATTTTTGACTGCATTCTAACAAGTGTAGAAAATAGAATAAATCCTTTAAGGTGGATTTAACAATCCTTATGTAAATCCCTTAACTGAGTGCACACTAAACAGTGTAGCTAAATCTTTTAACCGAGTAGATCTAACCAACCTAAAATCTTACTCCTAACAGGGTAAGATCATCAGAAGTGATCAAAATTGTAGCCTTAACCGGCACCTTCCATTCTACGGATAGTGAAGCTTTGTGGGTTTCGTCCCCACTGTAGTTTTTACCTTCTAACAAGGCTTTTCTGTGTTATTTCCAATTATTGTTTCATGTATCATTACATTTCATGAATGTTTACATGCAATTAAGTTTATGATGGATATTACATACATAAAGATAAGAATAACATCTATGGTCGATAATACAAGGAATTGATTACTAAAGGATTAAAGGTTAATTGATAAAAAACATTTAAGGGTACTAATTCACCCCTCCCCTCTTAGCACACACCATTCCATTATTCCAACAATTGGTATCAGAGATAGATCTCTTATTTGGAAAAGTTTAAATCACTTGAGAGAAAAGATCATACAAAGGAAAGGTATATGCTAGACAAGAATATTGAGAATCAGAAGTTCGAGATATAGATCTTCTATGAGTAATACAAAGCAGAAAGAATAAAGATGAGAGAGCTACTGGATGAAATAAAAGATATGGCATCTCACTACAATGAAATAGACTATCATGAAGAAGAGATACTTTATTTTTTTGAGCCATCATGATCTACTGCTAGCAATACATCAGACACATCTGAAGGAAGAATTAAAAGTTTGATTGAAATTGATCAACATTTGACTGAACAAGTAAAGATACTACAAATTGGTCAAGAGACATAGATGGTAAGGATGATTGATGTTATGAATAATTATAGACAATTTGAACAAGAAATAACATTAGCTATTGATGACATGAGGAAGATTACTAAAAAGCTACAAGAAAGAGAGATAGAGATAAAAATACTTACTGAACATTATCATGAGATCACCAATGAAATAGTTCTTATGAGTCATGAGGCAAACCGAGTGAACATAGAACTCAATGGGAAATTAGAAACCATTGGTGAGCTAAGAGAATAAAATGAAAGACTGATGCATGAAGTAAGGATTCAACAAAAACACAATGATATGATCAAGAAACCTGAAGAGAGTACCAAAAGAATGGATGATTTTCTGAATGGACAAAGAAGAGTCAACAAAAATACCGGTCAAGGGTATAGTGAGCATGGAGAATCATCAAATCAATTTGATCAAAAGGATGTGCACACAAATCTAGGACCAAGGAATCATTCATGCAATCACTGTGGAAAACCAGGGCACACTTCAAATGTTTGCAGGAGAAAAGCTAAAGGTATTCCCAAATCCACATCTACATTCATAGGAAATTGTTATAACTGTAACAAGCATGGAAATAAAGAATATGAATGTAAATCCAAGGTAAAACAACCAAAGAAGGAATCCTACATGGAAAAATATTTCCCTACTTGCAAAATGCATGGGCACACATCTCCTGAATGCAGGAAGAAGACAAGGCAAGTATGGAAGCCAAAAGAACAAGATAATGCCTATCAACCGAGAAGAGTCGGTAACTATAATGTTTGGGATTACAACACATGGTAAAATTGCATAGCATGTGGTAGATATGGTCACATCGCTGAAAAATGCATGATAAAATGGATAAGAAGGTCCAGAAGCTGGACTAGCCCCAGAATGACATGCTTACATTGTCTTAGGGTCAGTCATCTAAGCAAGGAGTGTAGAGACCAAGTGATAGAGATAAGCACTTTTTCCAATGGAAATACCATTGAAGACATCAGGAAGATGAGAAACAAAATGTGGATGAAAGCTACAAACATTGATGATGTTGGACCAAGCAATACAATTGGTGACACCTTATCCAATGGATCTGGTGATATCACCACCCCCACCTAAGTAGAAAAAGTAAGTATGGAACTGCACTATACTAGGTTATATTTTACATCAATTCTATTATACATTGATAATATGCCAAATTAGCATGAATAAAGATGCACTATGATATTACTTATTATGAACTTATGAAACCAATTTCATCGGTCAATACATACTGAGAATCATCGATATACATATAAAAGTTGAATTGTTAATGTAAACCGAGCATCATCGATAATCATGTAAAAATACAATGAATTCTTTGCTATCTACCAAGTTCCATCAGTAAACATGTGAAAGGTCAATAGGATTGACACTTACCCTGAGAATCAGATTCTCACCGAGAATGAAGTTAGTATGTTCCCTAAAAACTCTGTCTTCAAACATCGAGAAGTGGGAAAAGCATTAATTGCACCACTTAGGGTATCGTCTATAAAAGGATGACATAAAATATCATTCATTCTTCATGTGATTAAGATCAAAGAGAAGAGAGAAACGGAGTGACCAACAATGACCATATTGCAGAGTGACTCGCAAACATATTCACAATATTCAGATAGATCCACAACATCTACAGCAGGTTAGGTAAGTAACTAAGACTCACCGAGCTCACAGTTTGTTTATGGGAAAAGCCCTAATTTTCATAAACAATGGAAACTACATCTCGCATCTCCAAGATCAAGAATGCAAAGGATAAGAAAGTTAATTTGATCAAGAACTCTACATGTGAAGAGCCTAAGTACAAATTCTTTCCCGAGGTTGCTTAACAACCCGGCAATGCTGGTGCATTCTCAAGCATACCGCCTAGATTTTTTCTAGTAGAGGATGTCCAAGCCTATATCCACTGCAAAGTTGCAGAAATTAGAGTTCTGGAAGTTGAGGAAGCTTATAAGAACCTTTGCATAGATGGAAACATCAAAGATGAGCATAAACACATTGAGTTGAAAGGGCTGAAAATGTCCTAATGTTCCCATAGGAGTTCAAGACCGAGTAGAACTAAATAGTTCTCAGTTGGGTACATGACCAAAAGATGAGGTTGGACGAGCCAAAATAGATCACCAAGGATGTTATACATGTAGTAACCGGTTATGCAGTAACTGACAAGGCCAAATCCCTTAAACACCCTTCTCGCCCCGAGATTGAGAAGATGACAGGTGCAGTATGGGATGGAAGAGGATTGAAGGTAAATTTCATCGCCGATCCAGAACTAAATTTTGGTGCATGTGTATTGGGATACAAGATATTCCAAGCCAGTAGACTGAATAGCATAGCATGCAGGGAAGTTGACACCACCCATAAGATTGTGAAGAAGGGTCTTCAACTGGATCTATCTGAGCTTTCAACTAAAGCAACTAGAGGAGAACATGAGGACCATTAGATCAGAAAATTCTAATTCATGTAAGTTTGGTTCACTTCTCATGTGTATATTCTTCTACTTTCAATACTTTTTCCCATCTATCAGTAATGTTAATTGGGACACTACCCGACTAGTGATAATTCAAATTAGTGAGTTTATCAAGTCACTATGGGACAATTTTGCATCGGTCATGGATGAATATTTCACCAGATTCAAGGATAGAATATAGAAAAGGATGAGGATACCAGAACAACTGGTGGATCAATATAAAGATTCTATTTGTTTCATGGTGGACACTGATACCACCTTGATCAAACCAGTTGTACCGAGGATATCATGGTTAGCACCACTTGACTATGAGATAAACATAGATCAAGCCACAAATGCTATTGAAGCATTATTGAATGAACCAATGGAAAAATCATTACCAATATTTGGCATCTATGAAGAAGCTAAGGCCAGAATCAAAATAGGCTTAGTTTTTAAAAAGATAGACAGGAAGAAGACCAAAATGGTAAAGACACTTGAGAAAAAGTTGTCGGTTAATGAAGAAGAAATAGAAAAAAAATATGACACCGAGGGACAGTCACCTGTCGGTGAAGGTGAACAATTAAGTGACTCTGAATCAATAGATTTTGATGCACCACCCCCAAAGAAACCAAGAACTACTACTATATCAAGGTTGAGGAGTCAAACTACAAAAGCAGACTCACCACTGGTCAAGAAAGGACAAGTGAGGACTTATAAAAGAAAAAATCAAACTGGGAAAACATCAGAACCAAAGAGAAGAAGGAGATTAATCCAAAGAAAGGAAGATAAAGAATATAGTGAGAAGCATGAGAGTGACCAAGCACTCCAACCTGCAAAGAATAAAGTTTCTAAGATAATTGATGAGGTTGCTGCATCAATCGCCAAAACAGGTGGCATATCACATGCTAAGGTTAGACAATGGCTAACCTTATCCACTGAGAATCAAAATAAAATTGAAGAATTCATCATTCAAACAATGATTACATTCAAATATGTACCTATACAATTTGATAAGATGATGCCACAAGAACTTCTAGACAGGTTGTCAGCAAGGTGGACATATGCACTAAATAGTGAAAGGCAGATAAGGGAAAGATCCCTAGTTGCAATTATGCCACCCGAGTCAAAGATGGAAGAAATAGTTCTCAGATAAATTTAAGATCCTACAAGGTACTAGAGGGAAGAATGATAGAACTTGATAAAGAAAGTGGTAAAACTTGGAATCAAATATCCAATCCACCAAATGAAGATTCAAGCCTCGAGCCACTATTAGCTCTTACCGAGAAGCCTCACAATGAAGAGAAAGAGGAAACACTAATCCCTGAACACATGTTAATAAATGAAGCTGAGGATGTCAATCCATTTGATTTGACAACACAGACAAACAAGTCCATGGATGACATACTGCAGATTTTGCAGTCATTGGGAGACACAACATATGTCACAATCCAAGATGTGACAATAACAGATATCACTGGAAGTGATCCTACCAATGAAGTAAAGGCAGATGAATATATCAATGTTACCATAGATAAAACCAAGGAATGTGATACAAAAATGGATGCTTCACAGGTTAATATACTAGGACAAATGTCCTTATTGATACAATCTATCAATATCATCTCAGAAAAGGAGAAGTCACCTAACCATGATGCAAGCATACTTGAGGATAAGGGTGAAGAGGAGCATAAAAACACAAATGATGATCAGAAAGCAAAAGATGGAAAGTAGAAAGATACAAGTGAAGAAAAAGGTGATTCCACTCCAAAGGATACCAAAGGAGAAGCTGCAGATAAAGCTAAGGTTGATGTGGAGACATCCACTACCAACCAATAGGTAAATACCAAGTAGTATGATAAAGGAAAACCTACTCCAAAGCCTTCACCAAGTACATCAGACCAAGCAAAGGAACTTTCTATGGTACTACATACAAGTGCTTCAACTACTCTTTCAAAGAAGAAGAAGAAAAAGAATAAAAATCCAGTCACACTGGATGAGATAATAGAAATACCTGCCTGTGATCCAACGACATTGGATCCAGAGTCACTTACAAAGTATGTAGAACTTTGTAAAAGGAAATCTATACAAGATAAGCTCAAAAAGGAGTACAAGGACACACTAGTACTAGAAACTACAAAAGCTTTATACTATTGTAGATTGTACCTAATACCGACATTGATCAAAATGCTACTATACTTGATCAATTAGCAGTTTTTACTGATGCCATCACATCATAGAATGTAGATGCAGAGAAGGAAGTAGAAGAACATGCAGAGAAGAAGTACCAATATAAATTGATAGAGAATCAGCCAAGAAGTGGCAGAGAACAAGGTAAAGCTATCTGAACTGGTAAATACATTGGAACCAATCATTTTAGAAGTTATAACCTTAGTTCAAAATTTATGCACCATAGAGAAACTCACTAAGGATAATAGTGAAAAGATTGAAAAGATAGATGTAGATCTTCATGCTAGTGCACAAGGTCTTACAACCAATGACAATTCCTTCAATTTGCATTACAACAAGATTATGGAAGCAAAAAGGTTGAGACTTGAGATTCAAGAGGCAGAATCCAAATTCAAAGATGAGGTAACCGAGCTCCAGGCTCTACTAATACCAAATCTCACATTACTACAACAACATGTGACATCAGCAAGAACATTGATTGCCACTCCAAAAATGTCTGTAACAAAAAGCATATATGATATGCATGCAATAATAACCTTAGAAATCATGACCCTTGAGCACCTAAAAGAACAATGGGAGAAGAAAATGGAGGACATTCAACAATCCCATTCCCACATTTTTGACAAATTGTAAGTATGACACCTTTGTCATTATTATAAAAAAAGGAGGAATTGATATGATAAAAGGGGAAATGATTTGGTGTGATAAGGTGAAAGGGGGAAATATATGTATAAAGACAAGTGTATATACATGTACATATACTATACTAAGGCATACACATAGGGGGAGTCATATTGACAAGGTAAAATACATGGTGTATATACTAAACATTTTAGTTTTGCACATATCAATTTTTTATACTAATTTCAAAGGGGGAGATTGATAATCATATTTTTTCATTAGTATACAAAGGAAACAGTTTATGAACTGTCAGTAGCATGAACACCAAAAGACATTTTATAGTGCAACCTGACATAGTTCATAGAGGAACCCGACAAACAAGTTCACAGTGAACACCGACATACAGTCTACAGAGAAAACCAAGAAGCAGAATGTCTACAGAGACATCACCGAGGAAAGACTACAGAGAAACCCGAGCACTTGCCTACCAAGAGACAACTTTAATTCCAATATATGTGAATCTGAGTTACACGTCAGATAAAACACTTAAGTTTTATATTTAGCTTTAAATCTTATCTTTAAAACCATTTCTTGAGGGTCAAGTAAATCATATGTAATTTTTTTAATTAGTCTAACTAATTGTAAACACGAAAACTAGGATATCAAGGTCAAGTTGTAAACCTTTGATCATAGAGTTATCATTGTAAGGCATGAAACCTATTTAGGTCAATTAAATTGTATAAATAGATGTAGAAATCAATCATACATTGATGATTGTAGCCACAATAGACATTTATGGATCAGACAAAGAGTTTTATGTAGAAGGATAGAAAAAGATGAAATCAATTATCAAGAACCAAATTCAAGGCTACTGAGCATAACAGAGGTATTAATCAATCACTATAGGTGATACATACACATGTGTACTTAAAGGATCTGTATTCATCAATTTAGGATTTCATATCTTCAAGTCAAAAAGTATTTTTGACTGCATTCTAACAAGTGTAGAAAATAGAAGAAATCCTTTAAGAAGGTTGATTTAACAATCCTTATATAAATCTCTTAACTGAGTGCACACTAAATAGTGTAGCTAAATCTCTTAACTGAGTAGACCTAACCAGTCTAAAATGTTACTCCTAACAGGGTAAGATCATCAGAAGTGATTAAACTTGTAGCCTTAACTAGCACCCTCCATTCTGCAGATAGTGAAGCTTTGTGGGTTTCATCCCCACTGTAGTTTTTACCTTCTAACAGGGCTTTTCTGCATTACCAATTCTTGTTTCATGTGTCATTACATTTCATGAATGTTTACATGCAGTTAAGTTTATGATTGGATATTACATACATAAAGATAAGAATAGCATCTATGGTTGGTAATACAAGGAATTGATTACTAAAGGATTAAAGGTTAATTGATAAAAAAATTTAAGGGTACCGATTCACCCCTCCCCTCTCAGCACACACCATTCAATTATTCCAATAAAATAGAGAGTATAGCAGTATATTTTTGGATAGCGAAGTTAGTATATGGTGAATGGAGACATGCAAGCTTAGAGGAAACTATTTTGGGATATGTATGACCTTTTGTTAAGGTCGCTTGAGTTTTGGTGTTTATCGCAGTAAGATATAGATAGTTGAAGACATGCGAAGACAGAGTAACAGTGATGTACGACAGATGAACAGTCATGATGATTGAGGGAGTATGACATGGAATCCAAACATGCTAAGTTGGACTGGGATTGTGGATAACCTGTACTTTGGTAGTATAAGGTCACCAAATTTGTATTTACTCTTTGCATAAGTATTAATTCTATTTTGTAATGTATTTGAGAGTCGATTGGATAAAGTAATTTTATATATATGAAGATATTTTTGTAAAGAAAAGTTTGAATGGTGAATGGATTCATTGTGATGTCAGAAAGATGTTGATGTGAGCTACAACTAGAACTATCTAAGAATATTTGATGCTTTTATTCTTCGCTAATGATAATTGACTGTAACATAACTATATTTATGATTGTATGAGCAGTGTGCTCAGTATACCTTTAACAGGGTTTTGTATTCCTCTAACAAGGAAATGTGCTAATGTAATATTCAACTCCTAACAGCGCTAGGTCTCCTAACAAGGACACAATACTTTTAGTACATATTTTTGGGTACCATCCCCACTAGGTTTTTCCCTTGGCCAGGGTTTCCTCAACAACAATTCATGGTGTTATGAGTTATGTGTTGCGTGCTTATGTTCTTTTCATTTAAGTAATTATATGGTTAATTTGGAAATTATTAAGTTCATTTTTAAAGTGTTGTAATATTGATTCACCCCCCTCTCAATATTACTTAATCCTAACATATTCTCCCCCATTATCTATATATATAATCTTGATGAACTTCCCATGTTTTTTTCTGCAAAAGCTTTGAAATCTAGAAAAATTTCAAATACCTTAGACTTTTATTTGAGAAATTGAACCCATGTGTATCTAGAAAAGTTATCAATGAATATCAAGGCATATATAGCCCTACTGAAATGTGGTTGTGGAAATGGGCATGCCAATTCACTGTGTACCAACTCCAATGGTTGTGTAGCTCTCCATGCTTTACCTTCATCATATTTCTACTCAGGATGCTTACCAAGAATGCATACCTAGAAAAATCCATCTAAAATTTTGAATAGAAGGAAACCCTAAAACCAAGTCCAATTGACTGAGCTATTGCAAGTAATGGTAGTTCAAGTGTCCAAACCATTTATGGCCCAAACAACTCACCTCATCTACTTGAGTGAGTAATACTATCATAATAGAGTCAGGAACAAAGTGAGACAACTAATATAACCTAGATTTGCGATCTTCTTTTCCCATAGAAATAGTATACCCATTATTAATTTCATTAATTGTTATTGTATCTGGTGTGAACTAAAATTGCTTGACAAACCCAATGTGAGTGATTTGATAAATAGATTGGAGATTACTTGATAAATATGGAACACAAATTAAATACTTAGATATTCCTTCACCCACATCAAAAAACCCTCTTCCATGCACTTCAACATGAGTTGCATCATCCATTAGTATGGTAGGAATAGAAAATGGCTCTATACAAATGAAATCATCTTCTAAAGAAGCCATGTGATGTGAATTACCCGAGTCAATTATCCAAGAATTGGGTTGTGAAGAAATAGAAACTAGGGCATTACTCTTTCCTTTCCCCTTAATTTTTTTTATGTTCTCTGAAAGATCCTTTTGATTAACTATGTTTGACAGAATCAAGAACCTTGATATTGTTATTTTTTAGAAGATATGAAAGGTGATATGTTTATTTCTTCAAACACTTGTGTTATTCACGACCGGGCCTCTTATAGTAAGAACACTTTACATATTTATTAGGTTGTTCACCTTTTGATGAAGAGGTTTGATTATCTTCTTTTGAAGTAGCATATTTTGTATCTTTCTTGTTCTCTCCTTGGTTCTTTTGTTTCTTATCATGCTTGATAGAGCCTTTTCAGTTCATTTTTTCCTTTATTGATAGCCAAGACATGTGACATAAAGTGTTTAGTTGAACCCATTAGATCCAATATTTCCTACACCCTAGTGATTTTTGTAGCAAATTTATCTACAGAAGGAATTTTGTATGTGGAACCTTGGGCACATTTTGTAGCATAAAATATAGAAAAAAATACTAAATAATTAGGACCAAGCTTAGAAAGAATGTTCGAGATCATTTTCTTATCATCCTTCTTGATTCCACAGTATTCCAATTGCAATCATATAGATTTGAACTTTGTGAAGAATTATTGTAGTGTCAAAATTGGTGGTACTTAACCCTATGAATTTGTTCTCCAACTGATGACCTCTTAACTCATCCTTCTTACCAACGAGGTTTTCCAAAGTGGTCCACACCATTTGGTGTAGTGGAAGATTCAATATGAAAAGAAGGTTAAGAGAGACTAACATACATAGAGTACCAACGGCTTCATCGCATTTATGAAACCATTTTATCTTTTTTGAATCATTATGAGGTTTAATTTCAAGTCCAATTTAAACACAATGATATCCATGTATTTTCAGATATATTATCATCTTATAATTCCATTAAAAATAGTTATATGGTGTTAAAATAGGAATTTTAGTTGCATTTGTTAAGTTTTAGGATAGCTGCAAATGTAATAGCACTCTATTGTGTATGTATTTTCCAAATGCAACAATCTCTCTTTCATTTATATTAGGAATGAGGCTAGGAGAGACATGTCCCTTCATGGGACATGTCTATTCATTATTATTTATAAGAAAGGACATGCCTCTTCC
>MU224540.1:2372538-2395428 GCA_018584345.1 Thuja plicata | reverse complement strand
TAATAATTTAATATTAAATATTAAATTTCATATGATTAATAATAATATAACATATATAATATATTATTATTAATCAACATGTATTATATATATTCTAATGATCATACGACTGAAGCTACAAACAGTAACAGCATTCATGATAGAAAAAGAAGACAAATGACACACTCCCCCTTTCCACTAGTCTCAAAAATCCCCCAAAATATTATAAGGTTGGCACTTTATAATTAGTGTGTTTACAAGACCTTCTATCATATTATAATTCTTTGTAGGCCTACACTAGCCAAAAGTTCTTAAAAACATGCAACAAATAAATTTGATGTAAAATCTGAAAAAAATAGCCTTACAAATGTGCATTACTCTTCAATACCTTTCCAACACCTTTTCATTTTTAAAAAAAGGAGTTTCGCAAAAATGATATGGCTTGTTGAAGAGAAAAGGTGCAACAACTTCAACCTACAATATGTGATAGAAAATGAAAAAAAAAAAATAAGACCTATGTGGATGGAAAGTGCTCATTTCCATATTTCCATCAAGTATTCATTTATGAAAATCTAACACCCGATGCAAAAATTATGCAATTTTTGAAAAGTTAGTAAATGTGCATGTCAGAAATGACTCACACCTTATTCTAACTCAATCTCCACAAAATTAATTAATTATATGAAAAAAGATTATAAATACCCATAAAGTAATTCAACATTGGTCTAGAAACCAATTTTCTTGCAAATGAATGGAAGCTAGGTTTTTGAAGCAAAAATGAAAATGGCTCCAGTAAAAACTTCTAATATTTTTTACTCTGATTTGTTACTATGTCCTCCGATCTCTAATTTTGGTGAAATAAAAGTCACTATTAACTTTATCAAGACTTCTATATAGTAAGGAAATGTTGAAAAGGCCTCCAATATTACCAAAAGATGCAATCACCCATATTTCACAAGAGCGCATGCACATGTGTGTGTGCGCGCGCGCCCACACACACACACACATATGAAAACTACATAAACTAGCTGATTATTTTCCTTTTAATTTTTCTAATTCTCTAGGTCCCCCAAGACTGTAGGAGAATAGCATACTTGATTTTTAAGGAAAACATCATCTTTCTAATTGTCTCAAATCTCTCAAAAAATGAGCTATACCAGACAACATGGCTCTAATACCATGTTAAATTATGCAAGAAACAAGAGCCAAGCCAAGATCTGATATTAGTCATAGATCACGTGCAACTCCAAGCAACAAATGATTGAATATTAAACTAGTTGAATAAAGAGAAATATAAAATGAGATAAAAAGAGAGACAAAGAAAGAGAATTTTGAGAAGACTCTTTATACTCTCACCAAGCTATCACTCAACTAGTGAGGTGAGAGTAGTGTGCTTATTATATAGAAAAATAAAGGCATATACATCCAAGATGTGCATTAACTCTCATTCCCTATAAAAGGCGGGAGGTTTTACCTACTTGGTAAATGCTAAAACATGAGGCATAGCCTCCTTACATGAAGACAAAAAAAAGGTTATGAAAGGTGGAAAATAAAGCCAAAAGAGGGTGAGAAATCCAACTACCCCACAATCCACCTATGAAATGATGGATAGTGGTTATGACAGGTTGCACAACAAGCCAAAAGAAGTTGTGTAACTCAACTACCCATGTATGGGAGTGAATAACACATGTATATTAAGTATTTATTTGCATGTCGTAATATTGTGTGTGAATTTAATACACCTTCATTAAATTGATTTATTTAATATAAATTCTATGGGAAAATGTAAAATATGTAAGCTAAAGAATTGTAATCAAATCACTAAACATCTCATGGTTCTCTAACTAGTATGCTAGTAAAGCTCTCAGCCATAATCTTTAATAGTGACAATCCTAGAATGAGAAATTGATAAAAGTATATGCCTAATCTAGCTCAATTCTCTCTCTAAATGATGATTTGTAATCCAAATGCTATGAAATGCTCTCCAAAATGCTCAATTTTCTATGAAACTCTCAAAGATGCTCAATATTTCTATGAAATTGCTTATAGGTGTGATGCTTTTGCATTCTAATTTCTAGGTTATCATTATGCTTAAAAATGGCTTGTATTTATAGAAAATTCCCAAGTGTAGGGGGTAGAGTAACTTGATCATGATTAAGCCTTGGTTGAGTGAAAGGCTTTGAGATGGTTTCAAATGAGGGGACAATTTAAATGATTGTCTCAAAGGTTGAGACAAAGGGACAAATTTGAGTGATTGAGATTCAAAGTTTAAAATGAGTGATTGAGATTCAAATTTAGGAGTGATCCATGTGCTTTGTGTTCTCAATTCCCATTGGTTGCTCAAATTCATGTTGAAAGATATTAGGATTATTTAATTCAATCAATTAATTAAATTATCCATGTAGGGATGAATAGGTTCAGTTTGATTTTTGATTTAAACTATACAATTAGTTGATTAAAATCAATTATATAATTTTGATTGATCCTTTTAGGCTTATATTTGATTATTTGATATCATGGTTAATTAATCCTTTGATTTAATTTGATTTTGTCCACTTTGATTGATAAATGTCCATTTGAATTGGTTTTGATCCATTTTGATGAAAATTAGAGCATTTGGCTGAGATTTGCAGATTTGGATGATTCTAGGACACCTGCCCAGTTTTAGGTGTCTACAAATGCCCCTCTTTGAATTCATGTGCGAAGCGCATTGATTCAAAGAAAATTGCATGTCCTGGTCACTGATTTGATACTTGATTGATTGATTGAACTTATCTGATTGATAACTTGATTTACAACTGATTTGATTTGAAACCTTGATCTGATTGATAAAAACTTGATTCACAACTGATTTGAAACCCTAATTTGATTGATAACCTGATTCACAACTGATTGAAAAATTGATCTAATTTGATAACTTGATTTGATAAGATACATAATGCCCCACTGATAAAATTTTGAATTTTTAATGCCCCAGATTTGATACAAAACCCTAATTTGATGATATGATGATGCCCCCTCAGAAATGAAATAGATTGATCTCTAAATGAAAAACATGATGAGATTGATGAAAAACAAGATCCAAGATTATTTCATTTCTGAAAACATTGATGATAAGAATGATATCACAACATGCCCCAATTTGCATAAAATGTAGATTTAGGTCACATTGGGAAAAAAATCCCTCCAAAATTAGGTTTAAAAGCTTAAATAGGTTGAAAAACCCAAATTTACTATTCATTTTTACTTTGTACTGCTGAGATTTTTCTATGATCCTGTGAATATTATCAGCCATGGTTGTAACTATTCAAGAGCATCGATTCAAGAGAGGATGTCGGTGCTAGAGACCTTTGGATTACGGACCTTTGGTGAGTGATTTTGACCATCCTTGTATGTTTATTGCATGTTTTTAATAGCATTTATGTCAAGTTTTCATGCTTTGTAGATAATTTCCTATAAAATGCTGCATAGGATAGTTTAACTAATGCCTAGGGTAGTAAAACACCGCCTCCATGCTTATAAATGCCGCGTAGTAGTAGTAGTTAAACCACGCCTAGAGGCTAGGTCAAAATTGTCAAACCAGATTTAAAATGCCCCTTAACAAAACCTTAAGATATAAATGTCACCTAGGAACACTTAAGTAATGCCTAGGTTGATGAAATGTCACTTAGATAATGCAGTAACACCTTCGATAGATTGAATGACACCTATGATGTTTAAAATGATGCGTAGGTTAAAATGTCGCGTACACTTAGCCAAGTGATGCCTATAGGAAAGATTGATGAAAATTGGATTTGAAATGCTCAAACTGATTACTGATTGATTATCTAGATTAACAATTTGGTTTCCAAAATTGATAGATCTGTTGTAGTAATGTGAACAAGTGATTAAGATATTAGGATAATTGTAACAATGAATGTTTGATTTGTCAATCTAATAGGATAAATTGATAGGATAGATAACTGATCATATTGGTCCTGTCTCAAGATCTATAGATAGGAACAATAAGTTGATTGTGCTCAAGAAGAGAAAAGATTTATTGAATTAGATTGATTGACTTAGGATAATCCATTGATAGAAAAATTCTGATATAATTCCCTTGATTTGCAAAATAGGCACATTTCTATAAATTGTATGTATGGAATCTAGCTTCTTGGATTCTAGATTTAGCTCAGGAGCTGACGGATCCAGAGTATCAAGTCATTGAGATTTGTGGTTTGAGCTTCCTATTAGATATCCCTCAGTTTAAGTTGAACTGGGGTCTATTGACAGCTGTGGTAGAGCGATGGCACTCTGACCATAACACTTTCCACCTGCCACTTGGGGAGATGACCATCACTCCCAAGGATGTATACCGACTACTTTGTATCCCTAATCATGGGGAATTAGTCTATTATAATTCAGTGTATGATGGGAGTGTTTGCAGATGTGTCTTTGATGATGATACTATCAGAGATGATACTATTACTTGGGCATAGTTCGCTTATTTTTTGACATTGCTAGAAGTTTTAGGTGATGTGATAGGAGGTTTATTACTTCCTGATCGATGAGGTTGAGGATTTTCTGTTGGATGGGGCTGCATTATTGAGGATTTGATTGCACAGCCATGGTGTTTTGATTGGGGATCATGTGTTTTAGCCCAGCTATACCATGATATGCATGAGATTGTCTATAGGTTGAGTGTTGCAGTATCTGCTGGTGTAGTTTTTCTTCAGTTATGGATATGGGAGAATATACCCATTACAAGACTGATATCAGCATGTGTTCAGGGTCACAGGTGTCCTTATTCTTTATTGTATGGTGGCATGGTTGTCCAACATCATCTGGGAAAACTAGAATATTGGTGTCGGATGATCGACGATATGGATCAAGTCATTTGGAGACCATACTTGGGATGTGAGGGTTGGTGGGAGGATGATGATGAGCTCTCGTACATGTTTTCACCAAGGTAGATGATTGGTCGGTCACCACTCTTGATTGAGAGATTTTGTTTCAAATGAGTTTCCATGCAGTATGGCTGAGTTCAGGACATGCCTCGAGGTATGGCCCTATATGCACAAGTACAAGCCGAGTGGTCTATGTGGGGTGCATAGATAGATTTCTAGTATGCATGCTATGAGATTGACAGATTGGTATTCATAAGATGGGACATGTTGGAGCATGTTGCTGATGCAGGGATGTCCATGGAGTACAGAGAATGGTTCTCGAGACATAGATTCCTGAGATTTATCGATCCAACAGAACCTATCCTAGATGTAGATGATACATCGGATGAGGATGGAGGGGATGGAGGTGTTGGTGGTGGTGGTCAACGGCAGAGACAAAGAGCTCCTAGAGTACAAAGAGCTCCGAGAGTGATTGGCAAAGGATGGGTGGGACCTCAGACATGGGGTGGTCATGTCAGAGCTAGAGGTGGGGGATCCAGACTGGCTCGATAGGAACGGGGACCTGGGGTAGTACCGCCTAGACCAGGAGTAGCATGTAGGATACAAAGATAGAGAGTTGGGAAACAAGCTCATATTGCAGCTACAAGACAGGTTCTAGGAGCACAGGATCCTCCCCAGGTACATACACAATAGGTTCCGCTAGGACAGGGATAGATTCCTCGATAGCAAGTGCTCCTCAAATATCAGTTACACCACAGGTTATAGTACAGGCTCTGTAGGCACCATAGGTACCACAGGCTCTACAGGCAATAGATGCCTTGACTCAGGATGTGTGGACATTACAGACAGACATGACACCAGTGGTTGGTTGATTAGATCAAGTAGCTATTATGATGCAATAGTTCATGTCTATGATGTCACAGAGGCCTATTTTTTCCAGTACCAGTCAAGGACCACACACTATTCAAGATAGAGCAGATGATAGAGGGCCTGATGGGATAGGTGATAGGTCAGGGATAGGTGACGGATCAGGTGCCCATATTGGGTCTTGACATATATGGATATTGATCCACATTTTGATGATGATGTATCATGTTTATTGATTTGATCAGGACTTTTTTGATATACCATTTTGTTGATGATATGTATCTTGATATACAAACTTGATGGATCATGATTTGATGGACATTTATATGATGACTTTCCTTGATTCTCTTTGATATGTTGATATTTTGATGTGAGATATCTTTATGCATATGTCTAGATGATGTTTTATGGATGCATTTACTTGCTATTATGCTATGGATGCAATTTATCTTACATATGATCTAGATTAGATGGATACAAATGATGTATGTCACTTTCTCTATATTCTTTTCTTATTTTGTATGAATGCAATGCAATGATGTACGTATGGATATAGATGGATTATGAATGCAACTATGTTTTTGAATTTTTTGATGTATGCAATTTTGATATGAAATACACTCCTTAACTAAATGTATGTAAATGGATAATGATTAATGATTCTTTTTTTTTTTTTTTAATATATAAAGATAATGATTAATGCTATGAATGAATGAATGCAATATAAAAGATAATCTCACATCATTGATTTGAACCAAGGATAATTTAAAATAATTCCCCCCAAATGAGTTTATGAATCAAGATATGAATAATTAACCCCCCTACACTTGGAAAAATGCTAAAAATAATGCAATTAATCTAACATGAAAATGCAATGCACTGCAACTAATTGTCACTAGTTATTTGCGAAAGAATCTGAAAAAAGAGCTATATTTTCATCATTGAGCATTGTGGGACTGAAAAGCAAGTACAACCATCACTGACCACATCATGATGATATGAATACCACTTTTAACCGCATTTTGGTAATCTTTTAGGAAATGAGTACAACCCTCACTAGTTGAATAACCAACTATGGGAGTATGAATACCGGTTTCAACAGATTCAATGTTGCAAGTGTATTTTGGTTTTAAGATATGGAAGATCTAAATAGCCAAGGTATCCTTTTGCATAAAAAAACAAAGGTTAACCCTCTTTCCTATATGAATGTCCTCGATGGTTCTTTGATGACCATGTCATTAGACAAATTCACACAAGTTAGGGGATCTTCCTCAAAACAGTCACACAAAAGCAAGAAAAACATCATGTCTCCATCATTGCCAATCTATTCGAAACATCATTGATTAGCTAAAAAGAACATGATTTGAAAAGGTCAATGAAAATCATCAAAAATTTCAAGTGTTTTGCAATGTATCAATATTTTCAATAAGAATTACAAAAATTCTGATCATTTAAGTGTTGTCAATTTTTTAATCTTGATAAGATAAGTCAATGAAGTTCAAGGATCAAGGTATGCGATCAAACTATTTGGTTTGAACAATGATATCCATCAAAGGGTCTAAAATATCTCTCCTCTGAAAATCTATCTCTCTTGTGTGACCAAAATTTAGCACTATTGAATCCATTTGTACCAAAATCCAATCCTTTTCTACCCCCAAGTGATACATGTGATCGTGTGGAAAACTTGAGGTAATATGAAACCTAGAATGCAACAATGCAGCTGAAAGGCTTTATTATGACCTTATGCACAAATGACGGATGCAATGCGGATATGTACAAATGAGATGGTGAAAAGGCAATATGTACAAATACAACAAGTAATGAACTAAGGGAACAAAAAGCACCTGTTTCTAGGTTTTCACCTTTTGGGTTTATTGCTTTTTTTTTTTGCTACCAAGGCGCCTATTGCTAGATTTTCACCAAGGCACTTTTCTCTTTTTCAATTTTTTTGATTTTTTTTCTTTTTTCTTTTTTTTTATCATCAAGGCACCTATTTGCTAGGTTTTCACCAAGACAACTTTTTTTTTATTTTGAAATGTTTTTACTTTCTTCATGCTCAATTTTCTCCTTTTTTCTGATTTTCTGTTTTTCCATTGTTTTTGAATTTTTTATCTTTCTGATTTTTTTTTATTTTGATCTTTTCTCCTTTTTTTGGATTTTGACTTTTTCTCATGTACAAATAAGATGCTAACTCATCTTATACACTTGTATGATACTCTTTCATCTGATTCTCTTTCAATCTAATTACGTATGAAACATTTTTAAATGGATGCTATTAATGGGTTCTTGCAACTCATCCCCTTCACAATTAGCTAGTTTGTAAGTTCCCATTCCAAAAGAAGAAATGATGATAAATGGTCCAAGCCAATTCACTTCCCACTTTCCCTTCTTTTCCCTATCATCTTGATTTTTAGGGTTTTCCCTTAACACTAAGTCTCCCACTTGAAAGGTTCTTGGTTTGATGTGCTCATTGTATTTTCTTGAAATTTTGTTTTGATATACCTTCAAATGATCATATGCTTGTGTTTGATGTTCCTCCAACAATTCCAATTGTTGAAGTTGAGCAACCCGATAATCCTCATCATTGATTAATCCATGTAGTGAAACTCTTAGGGATGGAATCTCAACTTCTAGGGGTAACACTGCTTCGGCCCCATAAACTAAGGAGAATGGTGTAGCTCCCGTTGATGTTCAGATGATAGTTCTATAGGCCCATAATGCCAGATTAATCTAAATGTGCCAATCTCTTCCCGATTTATCAATCGGTCTCTTTAAGATTTTGAGAATGTTCTTGTTTATAGCCTCGGCTTGTCCATTACCTTGAGGATAGTAAATGGAGGAAGAATGATGGGTAATATGAAATGTTTCACAAAGTTCATCCACATCTTTGTTCTTGAATTGTTTTCCATTTCCCGTGATGATGGAATGAGGAATACCATATCTACAAATAATGTGATTAAGGATAAACATGGAAAAAAAAATTCCCATTGTAGTTGTCAAAGGAACAACCTCTACCCATTTAGTGAAATATTATGTCGTTGTAAGGATATATTTATTCCCATTTGAAGATGGTGGGTAAATCATGCCAATCAAATTGAAACCCCATTGATAAAATGGTCATGGTGTGACAAAAGGATGCAATTGTTGTGCAGGTGCATGGATCATGTCTCCATGATATTGACATTTAGCACAAATTTTCACAAAGTGACAAGCATCTTTTTCTAAGGTTTTCCAAAAATACCCTAGGTGAAGGATTTTCTTAGCTAAATTTAATCCACTCAAATGTGACCCACAAATCCCCTCATGGACATCTCTTAAAGCTAATCTCGAATCCTCTTCCTCTAGACACCTAAGGAGCGTTATTTCAAGACCCTTGCGATACAATCTGTCTGATAGGATGGTATAATGAGTCGATTGTCTTATGAAATGTTGTTTTTGAGCTCGGGTTTGGTCCAAAGGTAAGGTTTGGTCTTTAAGAAAAGTATAAATTGGTCCATACCAAGGTGAGTCATGTCCATTAAGAAGGGAAATTATTTGGGTATCAGGTAAGTTAAATATCGGTTTTGCCAACTCTTCCACCAAGAATTTGTACCTCACATTCTGATCAGGCATTTGGAGTAATGAAGCCAAGGTAGCCATTGCATTAGCTGCTCTATTCTTATCTCACAGAATTTTCTCAAAAGTTATCAAGGAAAAATATTTTTTCCAATCATCAGCCATCTTTTTATATGGCATCATTTTTTCATCTTTGGTGTTGTATTCATCATTGATTTGGTTGATGACTAATTGAGAGTCTCCATAAACTTGCAATTCCATGACATTCCATTCTAAGGCCATTTTGAGACCTATGACCAAAGATTCATATTCAGAAATATTATTTGTGCAAGGAAACAATAGTTTGTAAGATTTGGGAATTGTGTTACCTTGAGGTGTTATCAAATGAATTCCTGCCCCTAAACCATTTTGAGTATAGGATCCATCGAAATATAAGGTCCATGTCTTTGCTTCCACTTTAATGATCTCTGAATCAGGAAACTCTTCTTGAATTGGATGTGTAGACTCTAAAGGATGTTCAGCCAATTGATCAGGAATTACTTGTCCCTTGATTGCTTTCCTATCCACATACTCAATGTCAAACTGACTAAGTACCATCACCCATTTTTCAATCCTTTCTGTTAGAGTTGTTTTACTAAGTAGGTACTTCAAAGGATCAATTTTGGAAATTAACTTCACTTTATGCATCAACATGTAATGTCTAAGCTTTTGAGAGGAAAACACCACTGCTAGGCAAGCCCTTTCCATGAAGCTATAAATCAATTCATATTTTATCAATGTTCTACTCAAGTAGTAAATGGCTCTTTCTTTTCCTTCATTGTCTTCTTGTGCCAATAGGACCCCTAAGGATTTCTTCATTGCTGATATGTAAAGTAAAAAGGGTTTGCCTTTGATAGGTGACATCAAGATGGGTGGATTCACCAAGTATGTTTTTAACAATGTGAAATCTTTATCACACTCTTCATCCCATGTAAAAATGGTATCTTTATGTAGCAACCTTGTGAATGAATGACACTTTTCTGCCAATTGGCAAATGAATCTCCTTATAGATTGAAGCCTTCCTTGAAGAGACCTCATTTAGAAAATATTTTTAGGGATTTCCATGTCCATTATTTCTTGTACTTTCTCAGGATCTACTTCAATGACTTTTGCATAAATAATGTAACCTAAGAGTTTGTCGGATTGTACCCCAAAAGCACATTTCTTTGGATTGAGTCTCACTTTGAATTGCTCTAACCTTTTGAAAATATTTTCTAAAATCGGTAAGTGATCCTTTCTTTCTTGTGATTTTTCTAGAATATCATCCACATAGTCTTCTAGAAAGGTATGCATCATATCATGGAAGATGGTGGTCATTGCTCTTTGGTAAGTTGCTCTGGCATTTTTGAGACCGAAGGGCATCGCATTCCAACAAAAGGTTCCCAGTGGGCATGTAAAAGCTATCTTTTCTTGGTCTTCAAGTGCAATTTGAATTTTATTGTATCCACTAAATCCATCCATCAAGGAAAGCATAGAAGGACCCACCGTTAAGTCCACTATAGCATCAATGCTAGGTAGTGGAAAATCATCTTTTGGGAAAGCAAGATTAAGGTCTCTAAAATCCATGCAAACTCTAATGGATATGTCATGTTTTGTGACTGATACAATGTTTGATATCCATTCTGCATGTGCAATCACTCTTATGAATCCAACCTTGAGTAGCTTTTCCAATTTTTCTTTTACTAAAAGTGCAACATGAGGGTGCATCTTTCTCAATTTTTGCTTTACAGTTTTCACATCGGGTTTCACATTTAAATGATGCATTATAAAGATTGGATCTAACCCTGGCATTTTGTCATAAGACCACGCAAAGTTAATTTTCTTTTCTTGAAATAATTCGATGAAATCCTTCCTTTTTGATGGACTCAAAGATGTTGCTAAATGAATAAACTTGGGATCCTCTTGAGTGCCAATGTTAACTTTCTCCATTGGTTCAATGAGGATGGGTGACCTTTCATCTTCGTGTTTTGGTAGGGTATCCAACCTCTCTTCCTTAGGTGCCACAATTGGGTTTTCACCTTTGGAAACATCCAATATTTTTACTTTTTTAGGTTCTAGCACTGCCACATGGTGGTTTTCACCACTAGACCTTTTCATTTTTTTGTATTTTTTTCTTTTATTTTGTGGATTGAGAGGTTGGACCCCTACCTCTATCATTATATCTAGATTTTATCCATTGATGGAAGAAGATGGCTCAACTTCATTTAGGTATTGGATCATTGCAAGGTCATTGGGAAAGTATAACAAGTCATTTGGTTCAGATAAATCCCAATCAATGAGTTTGGGGTGCATTAAGGCTAAGGATTCATTTGGAAAATTGTTAGTTGAAGGGTTTAGGGACATGACCTCATTTGAAGGTTCATACATTGTATCACTTAGGTCTATGACATGGGCTTCCTCAAGATGTTCCATGGAAGTAGGATAAAAATCTCCTTCACTAAAGTCCTTGCTGATTTCCATGGGAAAGAATGCACATGGATTAAATAAAACATTTGAATCACACACCCCCCCCCCCCANATGGATTAAATAAAACATTTGAATCACACCCCCCCCCCCCCCATGAAGGTACCCTAGGTTCACCTATCCATTGATTATTCCTAGATTCTTGACCTATGTTAGACTCTTGAGGTTCATTTGACACTTGTGTAGAATTCAAACCTTGATGTTCATTGTCTTGACTTGTGACATTGGGAATAGTTGCATATATGTGAATAACATCAACTTCTATATCATGACAAGACTCTTTGGAAAAGGAATCCCACTCATAATCTCTAGAATCATCTTCACTTTCGGAACCTACCATGTGCACATATTCATGAAAATCATGCATTACACTTGAAATTTCTCCTTTGTGTTGAAAACCTATTCAGGCTTTCTCTTCTTTTGATCTCCAAGTTGGTTCAATGGGCTCTAACAATCCTCTATTTCTAACTCCTAAGGTTCCTCTTCCCTTATATCCCATTTTTTGCATAATTTGATACCCTTTTCCATAGTGGTCAGTTTGAATGTTGATGTGTTGGACTCTTTCCATGGGATTATTTGAAGTGTCTTCCTCTTTGTAGAGCCATTGTAGTACTTCATTATCCTCCTTGTCTAAGGCAGATTTGTCACTTTCTCTCACAAAATAAGAGTTATATTTATGAGGAGGATGAGCACTTGAGGGTTTTCCATCTGTCCTAGGAGAGGTTGGTAAATCAAATAGGGAAATAGAATATTCCCCCACTCCCTTGGAGTTGATTTTACATTGTTTTTCAAAGTTATACATCAATTCACTCATCTTTTGATATTGATCCTTCTTAGCTTGCTCTCTTTCTTCCTTGGAGGGTTTCAAAATTTCCATCTTCAATGTAGAAGTCTTAACTGAATTATCATGTGAATTTTGACCCTCACTCTCATCTTTTCCTTTCTCTTAGTTGATGTAGTTGAGTTAGTTTTATTAGGGTTTGAAGTGGATGTAGCATTTGATATTAACTTTGAACTTTCATCTTTATGTTCTTCATTAGTGATACTAGGGATGACTCCTTCCCTATTGTGAGGAATACATAATTCATGACTTGGCTTCAATGTGTTGCAATATTGAAAGGGATTAGAATCTCCTCCAATTGTGATCTCTTCACCCATATGTGGAACTTTATGCATTGATGATAAGTAGAAGGTATCGCTTGCATCTCATGAATCCAAGGTCTTCCCAATAAGATATGATAACTTAACTTCATGTCGAGAACTTATATGGTGTCTTTTTTTATAGGTCCCACTTGAATAGGTAAAACAATAATGCCTTTTGAAGACCTTTCTTCCTCATCATAAGCCTTAATGGTAATTTGCTTTTTAGGGTCAATGGATGATTCAGATATTGCTAAAGACTTGACAAGGTTCAATGTACAAATATTAAGACCGGCTCCCCATCACTGAGAACTCTCTTAACCCTATGCCTTTGGATTAACACTTCTATATGCAAGGGAAAATTTTGAGGGTGGGTAATAGACATATCATCTTGTTCAGAGAATGAAAGGCAATGAGGACCTATGAGATGTCCTACGATATTTTGAAACTTATCTTCCTCCAAGGTTATAGGAACATTAGTTTCCACTAGGGATTTTTCCAAGATTTATTTGTGATTAGGAGATAGTTTCAAAAACTCCAAGATAGAGATTTGTGTTGGAGTTTTGTGCAATTGATCCACCAAACTATAAGGCTTGATTGAAGAAGATGTTGGTTTAGCCAAAGTAGTTGTTGAAGTAAGACCAAAAGGTCTAGGGGCACTTCCTTGTAGGGTAACTTTTGCTGCTTTCCCCCTACTTACAACATTGGAGGTTTCTTTGTTAGGTTGTTCTTTTATTACCACAACATTGATAGTACTATCATGTCCAGATAGGGCATTAATAGTATTGTCATAATTATGGGCAAAGTTTACATTATTGTTGCTTCTTGAATTGTTAATTGTTCCCTCCATTGCGAGCATTGGAAGATTAACCCTTTTCATGTTTGTAAAAAGGAGTTTTAAATGTCATGTGGTCTTCATTATTTTGAGGTCCTTCTACCTTAATGACACCATTGTCAATTAGATCTTGCACTACGTGTCTCAAATGCATGCAATCATTTGTTTTATGTCCTCGATTCCTATGGTATTCACAATGACTAGAATCACTCCACCATTTAGGTTTGATTTGTGGTTCATATGGTTGAGCCCTAGGTAATCTTAATGCCTTCTCAAGTATTTCACCCAAAGGTGTAAATTTTCTTTTAGGAGTTGATGTAAAGAAAGGCTTAGGCTTGTTAGCCCCTTGGTTGTTCCCAAAGTTATTATTGTTGGTATTGTTGTTGAAAGGTACCTTGGGTTCTTGATTCACATTGTTACCTTGAGCAGATCCTTTTGTAAGATTGAAAGGGGTGGCCTTCAAATTATTTGCCTCTACAACTCCATCATTAACCACTCCTTTGTTGTTATTCCTCATCCAAAATCGGTTATTGTTAGGAGGATTTCTATTTTGATTATTATTGGAGGTATTATTGTTATTGTTTTTATAAAGCTTAAGTTCTCCACTTTTAACCAATAGCTCTTCCGTGGTAAGCTCGTTATCAATTAGGTATTGGAAAGACCTAGGACATTGTAACCTTAACCGGTAATTCATCTCATTAGTCAATCTATTAATAAAGATGTCCATCTTCTCTTTTTCAGGTACACTTCGAGGGTATCTAGCAAATACCGCTCTCCATAATTGTAAGAAAAGTAGGAATCCTTCTCCCTCTCATTGCTTGGTATTACATAAATTTATCATAATAACCTCATGTTTGATATTTTAGGAATAATGAGTTACAAATTTGGAGGCAAATTCTTCAAAAGTTTGGATGTCGGAGGGTAACTTGGAAAACCACTCCATTGACATGCCTCCTAAACTCCTAGGAAACAAACTCATCAAATACATTGTATCATGCATAAACTTGACACTTAATGCACAAAATTCCCTTAAATGATCTTGGGGATCAGATGTTCCTTCATACTTTTTATATTTAGGAAAAATAGCGCTATTAGGGAATGGGACCATAATTAGGGTTTCATCAAATGGAAAAGGACACAAAGATTCGATGGAAAAGGGTTTAGGAGCCCCTCTTTGTTTCATTGTGTCCAATTGCATTTTGAATAATTTGAATTGTTGGTTCATGATATCAATAGGATTTTCCTTAGCTTCTTTTTGTTTAAGTTGATTGACATCATAATCGTAAGGGAGTTTAAGACCTACTTGGGCTAGGTCTAAACATTACTTCTCCCTATCTCTATCCAACACTTTCTCCGTAAGTTTCATGAATAATGAGCTTTGCATGGCTTCGTTAAACTTCTCATCAGTTGCTTCTTCATCATTAGGGTCAACATTTCCCCCATTATTGTTGTTATTTAACCCTTGGTTGTTAGGGTCAAGTCCTCCTCCATTGTTGTTATTGTTTAACCCTTGGTTAATAGGGTCAAGTCCTCCTCCATTGTTATTAGTGTTATCAACCGCACCACCTCCATTTTTATTCATAACCTTATTAGCATGGTTTATTTGATTGGGGTCCATGTTTCCAAATGGGAAAGAAATAGTTGGTTCCTCTTCTCGTATAGGTTCTTGTGTTGGTCTCGAAGAAGTGAACGTGTCGCTTGGAAAAGGAAGCTCTTATCTTAGATATGAACCAATCTGATTGCAAGGTGTTTTTAACATAGTGAGATCTAGTAAAAGCTGACATAGACATGAATTGCGTTTAAAAAAGTTGGCTTTCTCTCTTATGTTGATCAATCCCTTTATGATTTTTGCAAAATGTCCAAAACTAAGGATTCTAATCAATTTGAACTTACAAATAGATGGAAATCCCAAAAGGGTATTCAAATATGAAATCCAAAATTTTCTAAGTTTTCAGGAAGTATCCACTATTTTCCCCTCTTTGTTTCTGGGTGTCACTTGCCTATGTGTAGGCATGACTTAAATCTTGATAGGCATTTTTTGGAATTTGTGTAGGCGGCACTCTGCAGTGGAGCAGGTGGCTTTTGCCTGTTGATAGGCGTTGTTTAAAAATTTCTAAGCATCACTTTCCAGTGACTTATGTGGTATTGAAATTCTTCTAGGCATCGTTTAAAATATCACAGGCGTTGTTTAACTGCTCATAGGCGGCACTTTACAGATCCAGTTTGTTTTTCTTAGAATTTTTTTATTTTTAAAAATTTTAAAGTTTGATCAGGTATGCATAATATTCTTTCTTGAAATTTTGAAACAAACACAACACACACGTCAAGTTTGCACCATGTCCCTAAAACAATACTAAATGTGTATGTTCTTGATCATTTTAAATAGGTATATAACAAGAATATACTCCATGAAATTCTACCTAAAGTCAAATTTGGATTTTAAACACTTGGCTCTAAAAGGTAGGCTTGCTACTTATTTGGGTTTTATTTATCACCTCCGTTCTGAATTATGTCAAATCCTTTTACCCCCTTGTGGGCTTCCCACACGCACAAAAGTACAATTTTGCACAATCCCAAAGGACTACTTGAGGAAGTGAAGAAACTTGCACACAATCTAGTCACCTTCCCATTAAGGAAGAATTCATTTATTTATAATGGGTTGGATAGTATCGTGGCAAAAGCAATTGTCTCCCACTTTGGGTCGTTCCCTCTCACCATCCTTGTAAAGAAATTCTTAGGAGGTAGGCCCTCTAAAGATCTATTTTAGCTAGCATGTATATGAAAGCAATAAAGTGAACTTGGTTCAACAAGTTTGGGAATTTGATTCACTTAAAAAGTGAAGAGCATATCCCTATTGTTGTTCCTTGTTCAAAACACTTCAAGCAACAATGATTCTTTTTTCAACCTCGTTACAAAGAGGTTCTTATAATTGAAGTGTTTGGTTAATTTTGCCTTCCTAATTTAGCTATATTTAAATGAAATGCCGCAAGTTAAGCAAAACAAGCTTGATGAGAAGATTACCTCTTGCGAAGCTAGCAATGGCTAGGTGCTTTTTTGAGTTTTTGCTTATTTTTCAACTCACCTAGTGGTGATCGTTCCCTCTCAAGCTCCTCTAACAAGTTATTCAACACAAAAAATCAAAGTGAAGAAAAACTTGCAAAAGCACAAATGCAATTAATTTCTTTCTTTAGAATTTACAAAAAACAACTTTTAAGAACTTAATGCATGAACTTAATTGAGAGTTGGAAATTTCTTCTTATATGCACTACTAACTTTTATGTAGTGCTCATACAAGTGTTCTTCTACCTCTAGATTCTCTAAAATACAAGCATTATGCAAATCTTTAGAGTGTTTGTTAAAGGCTCTTACCTCTTTTCTTTCCTTTGTAACTCTTCTTTCTGGTTTCTGCACTTTTGGATGCTTGTTCATCTGTAGAAAAAACACAGACAGAGAGTTATAAATCTGAAATCAATGATTAATCAATAAAAGAATATAAAAAGTAGTAGGTGGCATTTCACAGCTAGCAAGCATGATTTAAATGTTCCTAAGCGTTATTTAAAATAGCATAGGCTTTTCTTTCTAGTGAACTAAGCGTTATTTAACTCTGCTAGGCATAAAACTTTAAATGACAGGCATTACAGAAACTGTAAATTGCACAAAAATAAAAGCTACTATGCGTCATTTAGGAGTTTGCAAGCAGCTTTTCCCAAGTCACAAGCGAGGCTTTACTGTCATAAGTGTGACAATTTATCTCACAGGCGGCACAGAAATAAAGACAGAAATAGAAGGATTTATGCAGGTGTCAGTTTACTTCTGGCAAGCGTCATTGAAATGTGTATAGGCGTCACTTCCCTGAAAATCTGTAAAATTTGCACAAAGTGAAGAAAAACACATACAAAACTTTGAAAAATGATGAGAAAGAGGCCTAAAGCCCCACGATGGGCACCATTTGTGTGTGAATTTAATACACCTTCATGAAATTGATTTATTTATCTACAATTCTATGGGAAAATGTAAACAATTTAAGCTAAAGAATTGTTATCAAATCACTAAACATCTCATGGTTCTCGAACTAGTATGCTAGTAAAGCTCTCAGCCTTAATCTCTACTAGTGCCAATCCTAGAATGAGAAATTGATAAAAGTGTATGCCCAATCTAGCTCAATTCTCTCTCTAAATGATGATTTGTGATCCAAATGCTCATGAAATGCTCTCCAAAATACTCAATTTTCTATGAAACTCTCAAATATGCTCAAGATTTCTATGAAATTTCCTATAGGTGTGTTGTTTTGCATTCAAATTTCTAGGATATCATTATGCTTAAAAATGACATGTATTTATAGAAAATTCCCAAGTGTAGGGGGGAGAGTTACTTGATCATGATTAAGCCTTGGTTGAGTGAAAGGCTTTGAGATGGTTTCAAATGAGGGGACAATTTAAATGATTGTCTCTAAGATTGAGACAAAGGGACAAATTTGAGTGATTGAGATTCAAAGTTAAAAATGAGTGATTGAGATTCAAATTTAGGAGTGATCCATGTGCTTTGTGTTCTCAACTCTCATTGGTTGCTCAAATTCATGTTGAAAGATATTAGGATTATTTAATTCAATTAATTAATTAAATTAGCCATGTAGGGATGAATAGGTTCAATTTTATTTTTGATTTAAACTATAAAATTAATTGAGTAAAATTAATTATATAATTTTGATTGATCCTTTTAGGCTTATATTTGATTATTTGATATCATGGTTAATTAATCCTTTGATTTAATTTGATTTTGTCCACTTTGATTGATAAATGTCCATTTGAATTGATTTTGACCCATTTAAATTGATTTTGATCCATTTTGATGAAAATTAGAGCCTTTGGCTGAGATTTACAGATTTGGATGATTCTAGGACCCCTGCCCAGTTTTAGGTGTCTACAAATACTAACCACTCTTAATAACCTAAATGACCTAAAAAAAAATATGTGTAGGAAAAATAAATATACATTAACATAAGGAAAGTAAAAAACCTACACTAATAATGTAAAGTTCAATGATCTATTTTTGGAGTTGATTGAAAATTTCATAGAAGGTTTTAGAAATCTGGAAGGACTTTCTAGATTTCGGTTATGAGAATGAATGGATCAAAATAATTTTGATAATAATTCATGATGAAATAAATGAAGAATGACATGGTTACTCAGCTAACTAGTGCAAATTTTACAACCAAAGCATGATAGTAGAAGACATCACAGGTCTTGAGCTCAATATATGAAAAAATATGTTGCATAAAAAGTCTATTTCTAGAGTCACGAGGGTTCCACAACTGTCACCTCCATTCACATGACTTACCAGATGGTGATATAGGGTGCTAAATTTGATTTGTGTGAGTTCTTGAGGTAGAAAATTTTGGACAATTTTGAGAAGACTAATCAAACAAAATACCCATTCAAGTTTAAATATCTCATTAGATTTTTAGCATTAATGTTCTTGAATTAGTTACTAGGTACAAAAAAATAAGCAATAGAACAAGTTTTCTCATGTTTCATCTAAAATAAGAGCACATATAAGATGTATTAGAGAGAAAACAACTACATATTACAATCTAAATTTGGGTTTCTTTAAGAACTTGTAAATAGAAACGTAAGAAAGGGAAAGATTCCCTTGAGATTTGGTCCAAAGATATAAGGATGAAGTATATTTCTTAGTGGAAAAGAGCCATTCTTATATAGATATTGTGAAAGAAGAAAGTGTTGGTTTCCTGAGCTTCCATATGAAGTTACAGCTCAAGACGTATAGAAAAATATTAACATATTTCTAAAGATGCCCAAAGATCCTTATGATGAGAGATTTGGTAGTATGGATGAGCTAATGGGAAAAATCATTAAGCATGTTGAGGAAGGATATGAAAAAATGATTGACAATCTATTCAACAAATTGGGTTTGTCATGGGTTTTAGAATATTTTGGAAAGGATCCTCCAGTGGTAGGTAGTTCTAGACAAGTACATAAAAGACCCAATACATTAGCTTCTATCATTATTTCTACAACGCAAAATTTTTCTACCCCACATGCTATGAAGAGGTGTTCCTTTGGAACTCCTATCAAAAAGAAATCAGTTGAAAGGAAGGCACAAAGGCCTAAAGACAAACCAAAAAGAGAAAAGATCAATCAAAAGACAATGATGATTTTTATTAGAAAGATGAAGAAGAATAAAAGGAAAAAAATGTTTTAAAGAAAAGAGTGAAAATTACAAAAGAGGCATAAGAAGAGAAAGAGAAAGAGCAAGAAGAATATGTGGAACCACTTGGAAGGAAAAATACCAAAGTCTCTTTAGTAGAGACAACTCTAGAATAGTGAAAGGGAGAGGAAAAGAAGAAACCTAAGGATGTTCCTCTTGTTGTCGCCACATATAAGCCCATAGATCCTCAGAGTAAAATAAATTCCATAGCCAAGCATGACTCACTTAAGGAAACTAAAAGATTGTATGGTGATGTTCCTCCGATAGGCAAGACTACACTTGAGAAGGCTATTATTTTATACATTATGACATTTAATGTGGGCCTTGATGAGACCTTAGAAGAGATTTGAAAGGGTATTAGAAATTTATTAAGTGATGAGAGATAGGAAGTCATATTGGCATAATCCCAGATTCAGAAATGAGCCTTGGATAAGATCTATGCCACTCTATCACATGAAGACAAAATGAAAATCTCTCAAGTACTTGGAAAGGAATTTAGAACGAAGGAAAGGGTTAATACTCTTATAGGAAAATATCTTGATGATATCAGTCAAATAATAAAGCATTAAAAAGAAATGATTTTTGAAGACCTTGTAAATCTGAAGAGGGCTAAAGCAATTGCTCCTCTATAAAAATATTTGGTAGATTCATCTCTTTCGAACATCACAATGTATAAGGAGATAGAGTAGAGTGTTTTAGAGAACGCTATTAGAAATATACAAGAAACTAGAAAGGTTCTGGAAAAGAGTTTGAATGTGGAAAAGGTTGCAAAGAAGAGCTCCCACAAGGGAAAAGAAGAGAAACAAAAAGATGAATCCTTCAAACATGTTCTATCATATGGGAAATCTGCACAAGCTCAAATAGAGGATTAATAGCACCAAACTAATCAAAGAACAAACCAATAATCAACATAAAAGTCCTACAAATAAAAAAATGAAAGCATATTGATTATAATTTGAAATAAACTAAATCAAACTAATCTAAACATAATATTTTATTCTTTTTTTGCTTCTCTTCACTTTATGGAAGTGGATTGATATGGCGCTCAGTGTTGGATTCGACAGCACTTCGACCTAGAGATTTGAGAAAACTAAGATATGATGCTTGATTGCTTGATAAAAACCTGCATAAGATAATTTCTATTTAGAAATGAATATCCTTCATATGGGTTTGAAGGGGATTTATATAGATTTTCAGAACTAATTGAACGGTTGAGATTGATTTTGGGAAAGCAGATTGGACGGACGAGATAATTAGAGACTGATTGATGAGATTTATTTCCACTTTAAACTCAAAAAGCGAAGAGTTATTAAGGAAATAAAGAAGAAAATAAGATAAAGAAGATTTTGAAAATAATGATTTCAAAAATTGCAAATTAGAAAAGGGAATGATTTTGATTTTAAAACTGATTTTTTGCATCTTTGAGAGGATTTTTTATTTTCAAAAATATTAATTTCCAAATTCAAAGATATTATACATTTTTTATTTATACATATTTTTTATTTTCAAAATTTTAGCAATTTGGAGATATTTTGAATTTTTATTTTCTGAAGATTTAAAAGCTTTAAATTGAATTAAAAATTCAATTTAAGAGAAAAGATGAAATTAGTATGAAATTAGTTGAAATGGGATGAAATCAAATTAACTGGAAATTGACTAAGAAATTAAATTAATTTGGGAAATGAATTTAATCAAGAGGAAATAATTATCTAATTTAAACAATTAAATATAATTATTTAAACTATGGGATTTAAGAAATTGAATTTAATTAAATATGAAAGAACAATTAATTAAGGTTAATTAATTAATTAATAATATTTATTTAATTTTAATATTGGAAAAATGATTAAATGATGAAAAGATCTATAGAAGAAATAAGAATGATTAATTAAATAATTTAAGAACTACTTAATTAATAGAAGAAAGGTTAGAAATTAATTCAAACTTGCAAGTGTCCATTTTTTGGTGTCTACAATTGTCTTTGATACAATGTGATTTTGAGTGTTGTGTCAAAGAATATCATATTAGGTCTTGCCCCAGTGATAGTAGGTGGATTTGATGCCCCCTCGAGAGATTATTTGTGCAACAAAGTCATAAATGATCTCTCAAAAGAAGAAGATGAATGTTAGATGATAGGATGAAATATGATGACAAAGAAGAATGGTTAGTAAGAAGTCAAGAATGTAAGTAGATGTTGATAATTACTAGATTAACGTTTGACATAGAGATGATTTATAGAGAATCATGTATGGTTTTAGGAAGGATCCATCATGTATAAGAATAATGATAAAGTTTGGTTTCAGGGAAGACATACCTTGTATAAGACTAGTGATAATGTCTGGTTTTGATGAAGGGCACTACCGCTCTGATACCACTGATGAAGGGACACACCACCCTTACCAACTCATACCAAAAAAATATAACAACATGGAGATAAAGAGAAGATAAAATGCTTTACAATGCATACATTAATACTTGAAAATAATTACAACTTGAGAGATCTTACATCCTCAAAGCTTACAATCCAAGAGCTTCAACTTGAGAGCTTCTTCCCCAATACAAGATTCTACAACTTGAGAACTTTTTTCTCCAATAGGAGATTCTACAACTTTGAGAGTTTTTTTCTCCAATAGGAGATTCTAAAACTTTGAGAGCTTGCTTATGAATGCTCCTATGCCTTCTTTATATAGGCATTTACCACCCAAGAGCTTACAACACAACCAATGTGGGATAAAAGGTAAATGCAACTACCTTGATACAAATATTAAATACTCACCCAATTAATATTAAGCACCACCATGTGGGCCAATTACAAAATTACATTGCATTTGTGGGCCAATAAGAAAATAGAAAGGTGTAACTACCTAGCTACAAATATTAAATGCAAGAACTTTCTATAA
>MU224540.1:2347074-2368148 GCA_018584345.1 Thuja plicata | reverse complement strand
TCCAAGGCGTCAAGCAATAGTCCTGTCAGTCTAACATAGAAAAATTCTAGGGTGGGCATTACCTAACACATCTGATCTCCTTAAGTAATTTAACCTAAGATAATTTTAAACATTAATAATGAGCATCACACATACAAGCATATAAGTCTATCAGGTGGTCCTTTTAGCATTAAGGTCCTAAACTATCTCTGACACATATGAAGATATAAAGGAACATATTTGTGTAAATATTATTATTTCCCCTATTAAAATAAGAAGTTATGGTGAGTTGTAAGAGGTTCGGTTTAAGCTACCATCTCGAGAAGGATCATTCTCGCATATAGCTCTTCCTAATTTCTAGTGAGCATAGCTAGGACTTGACAGGGTTGGAGGGGCATTACAGGCACACACCTTGAGGGGTGATGGAGTGATGGAGGAAAAGGATATTTTGGATTTGATGGAAGAAAGGGAGATTTTGGATTTGATGGAGGAAAACAATATTTTGGATTTGATGGAGGAATGGTTATAAATTTTGGGACATAAGGACCCAAAATAGATTTGGAAGGTGGAAAATATTTAGATGGGGGATAGCAGATTTGGATGCCAACTTGGATTTTATTTGGGACATTGTGCTTCAAGAAGCCACTCGGGAATCCAAATGGATTTTAATTTTTTATTCTTTTGTGGATCTTTGGAATGCCTTGTTTCTAAAAGAGATTCAAGAACCCATATTTATTTTGACTTTTCTTTTTTCTTAAGGGACCGTTGTGGCCTTTCAGACATTTACTTTTTTTCCTTTTGTATCATATTTTTATTTATTTTTACATGTCAATTAGATTGGACATATTTATCCTTGATTTCAAGTGGATTTATTGACTTATGAACCTTATGATTCGCATCCAAATTTCTAGAAAGGGGAATGTGATTCATGGATGGATAATAATTGTATGGAGGTCTTTTGGATGGGTGGAAGGTTCTCCAAGATGTGTGACTTTTCTTACCTTGATTTAGTAAAAGAGAAGTGGATTGTAAACTAGTGGATGGAGGAATATATGGACCTAATATGGATGGAAGGGGTGAAGGGGAAGGTATACGTTTGGATTCAGATTTTGAAGGGATGCCAACATCTTGAGAATGGGCATTGTTATGGAGGCCATGACCATCATAATTTTCTTTGATATGAAAGGGTTTTAATGTACTTGTTTCATGGAGGTCTAACCCTTTGACTTGATAATTCTTTCTTTGACCATTAGGATACTTTCTACAAGATGCGGGTCCATTTTGAGGTGGATATGATATGGAAGAAACAATAGGATCATGAAGTGCACCAAAATGGATGAAAGTAGAGGAAACCATTTGACATCTATGTAGTTCATGAAAAACTTGCACAGATGTATTGGGATCATGAGGAATAATGGGATCTTGTGATGGAATAGGAGGAATGACGGGATCATTTGATAGGATAAGATCTTGTGAAGAGCATAAAGGATTACGACATGGAGATGAATGGATGGAGGGATCTTATGTAGGATCTGGAGGAATAATGGGATATTGTGATGGAATAGAAGGAATGAAAGCATCATTTGGTAGGATAGGATCTTGTGGAGAGCATGGAGGATTGGAACATGATGAAGGAATGGTAGGCTCATGATAAGGATGTGGGGGGATGATGGGATCTTTTGGTGGACATGAAGGCAAAGAGATACTTTGATCTTGACTTGGAAGATGACTATCAAACTCCATTTTAAGTGTGGTTTTCTCTTGACTATGAATGGGATCATTAGGAAGAAAGGGTGGGTTTTCATGATCTTTCTTAGGAATAGGAAGTTGAAGTCCAATAAGACCTGGAAGGATATTGTGTTCTTGGGATAGATGGGAATCCTAATTGAAAGGATGGACAAGGATAATGAAATCTTCATGAGACTCTAGAAACATGGGTTCTTGGTCAAAAATTGGACAGGTTTGGTCATTCTTTGGATCTTGGTCTTGATTTATTTTAGGACTCATTTTTTCATGCTTTGCATCACCCTCTTGACATGAGGTATGAATTAGAATGTGTATGGTGGATTCTTGGAAGGGTTAAATGTTTTGACATGAGGGAGAAGGAGTTTGAATGGGACTCTCTAGAGTAGGTTTGTCTAGGAATGGAACATGTGGTGGCAATGGCTCTAGGACTGCTCAAGTGTAGAAGAGAATTGTATCAAGAAAGGGATTAGCTTGGAAATAAATTATGGATAGCCCTTGGGAGGTCTCATCATTAGATATATCATTGATGGAAATAGTAAGGATTTCTCTTGTAACACTTTAGGAGATGAAGGACATGTGGGAAATATGGACTCTTCTTGAGGGACATCTTCTTAATGGGATGTAGATTTGTCATTGGTGTGATTGTTTTGGAATGTTCCATTGCTAGACATGGGTAGATAATTTTGATTCTATTAAACAATAAGATGATGATTATGATGCAATTTTTGATGCGAATGATTGAAAGGGCTAGATTGGAATTTTTTTTTCTTGGGCGATCTTGTTGGTGATGCCACATTGACATTTGCATTTTTTAAGTTATTTTTTGATTGAATATGTGGTACCATAGGTTTCTAATTGATCATGATTGATTGATGTCCAAAGGATGACATATTTGCAATTGCATTTGATTGGGAAATCCTTGGTTGTAGATTTGAGTAAATCAAAGGATATTGATTGATATGTGATGTGATCGGAGGCATATAGTCAATAGGGTAGGGATATAAGTCCTCTATAGTGTAAGACTATGGTTGAATTTTATTTTGAAGATCATTTAGTTGAGTTTGCAAGTCTTGCACTTGTTGCATGAGGATATCAGTTTGTAATTGTTCTTGTGCCAGCTCGGGGAACTTTCTAAATAGACAAAAGGGTCTATGTCATCATAGTAGTTGGGTTCTTGTTCTTCTTCATATGGAGGAAATGGATTGAAGTACATGTCATCTGAGTTATTTATTGTTTGATATTGGGCTACTGGTCTTTGATCAAAAGGGTATGGAAGAGACATCTTGAAAAAAAAAATTATAACAGGATATGATGTGATTGTTGATGTGCCCAAATAAAACGTAACACCTCTTCTAACAATTTTTGGTTCCTATTCAAAAATGACAATCTTAGAGACGGATTTTGATTTCTCTTGATCTTAGAGTTGGATGAGTTTGATATTTATTTGATCAGACTCTTGCTTTAGATGAAGCATGGAGTCATGACTAATTTCTTTAAGAATATTTTAATGGTGGAGGGATCAAAAGAGGTCTAGTCTGATTGATTATCCTAAATGATTATTGAACCCAAAAAAGAGGTTTCCTAATGTTGAAAACATCGGTATAATCCTGTTTGAAAATTGAGGATGATCATGGTATTGAGAGAATTGTGAAAGGTGTGTAACTGGTTGTTTTGTTTCCTAATTTTAGATGTTTGACACTTTGCAAGTTTGATAAATTGATAGTTTGCAGATTCCAGAGAATGGTTTTGACAATTTGTAGCTTTCAGAGAACGGTTTCAAGAATTTTTTAGATTGTTTGCAATTTTGACCTATAGGTTATTGACTCTCTAAGATACTAGCACGATTTGAAAAGTTTGTGTTTGTAAAGCATTGTTTACAAAAGAACACACAAAAAACACAACAGACATAGAGTTTTGTATGCTAAAGTATCCAGAAAAACATTCACAATCCTATGGTTGGCAAGGACAATACCATTGAATCCTCACTTGGATAAATCCAAGTACACTTATTCAATGTGGATAGCTTAGAAGTATCAAGGTATGGGCTCCTCCTTATAGTGCACTCACTTCTCAGGCACACTAGATTTCATATTGCAAGGGGCACTACTTCCCAAGGAATTGCTATCTCTATGATGAATTGCAAGTATGTGGGGTTTCTTAGTTGGTCTTTGACCTTCCATATCAACAAGTAGAGGGATTTTTATAAACAATTGGTTCTTCAGTAAGGGCATCTATTTAGGTTTCTATACTCAAACAATCTTCCCAATTAAGGGGGCTCTCCCAGTCCTTTCAAAACAATATTTTTTACGTCTTGCAATGAAGGATTTTAATGCATCACAAGGATACTGAAGGATTTTTTTTTTGGCTTAATGAACTCTCACTTGTTGATTGTGAAATTAATTGTAATCACATCTTTTATATAGCAGTTTGAAAGTGCTTGGATTTAGCTTGTTACCGCTTGGTTCATCCTTTGGGGTGAATACCTCTTTTTCCACCAAAGGTCACCCTCAAAAAAAAATTGAGCATCGTTAAAAAAATTTCTCTTGCTAAGCTCCAATTCAAGTGTGTATGAAAAGAACATAGTTCTTTCTTAAAAGCCTAAATTGAAGTGTTTTGAAAAGAAAATAGGAAAAGGTGACTAAGCTACCCTTTCAACCATCACTAAACAGTAGTTTTGAGCTTTCCCAACTTGCATGAGAATAATTAAGGAAAATAATGGGGGTCTTTGACAAGAGATTTATTTTGAAGAGTCACATGTTGAAACAATAAGGTTAGTAACGTATGTTGAATCTTGAAATTTGGCTAAGTCGGATTTTTTTAAATCTCCCAAAATCTAGAATTTGCATTATAACTCCTAGAGATCTGAAACCACCCTCAAGCATCCTAAAAGTATATATTTAAAATGTAACTTAAATTATAAGTGATCTTATACTTAAATGTTATATTTTAAATATTTTTTATTTTTTTTAAGAAGCCGGTAATTGCAAAAAATTGAAATTTGAATTGCAGTAATAAACATGTCAATTGCGGCAATAAAACAAGCAATTGTGGTAAACTTCCATCAATTGCGGCTGAATACCCTATCAAATACGACAAAATATAGGGTTAATTGTGGAAATCTACAGTCAAATGTGGTAATCTGTAGGATCAATTATGGTAATAGACAAATCAAATGCGGCAACCTGCAATCAATTGTGGTAATAAACAAAATGAAAGTGTCAATAAACAAGACGATTGCAAAATCATAAAAGATGAAAAAAATAATAGAATCTCGGTCGTACAGTCGAGGCCATAAATAATTTTTAGATCATCTTCAAGCACTCCTCGGGTTATAGGTTCACGTCGGGTTCACCAAAATTCGTAGGGGAAATCTACAAAACTCAAATAGAGAGTAATAGCACCGTACTAATCAAAGAATGAACCAATAATCAACATAAAATCCCTAGAAACAATAAAATGAAAGCATATTGATTAGAATTTGAAATAAACTAAATAAAACCAGTCTAAACATTAGTTTTTTTTCTTTTGTTGCTTCTTTGCACTCTATGGAAGTGGATTGATGTGGCGCTCAGTGTTGAATTCGACAACACTTTGACCCAGAGATTTGAGAAAATTAAGATATGATGATTATTGCTTGATAAAAACCTGCATAAGATCATTTCTATTTAGAAATGAGGATCCTTCATATCGGTTTGAAGGAGGTTTATATAGATTTTCAAAACTAATTGAACGCTTGAGATTGATTTTGGGAAAGCAGATTCGACGGACGAGATAATTAGAGATTGATTGATAAGGTTTATTTCCACTTTAAACTCAAAAATTGAAGAGTTATTAAGGAAATAAAGAAGAATATAAGATAAAGAAGATTTTGAAAATAATGATTTCCAAAACTGCAAATTAGAAAAGGGAATGATTTAGACTTTAAAACTGATTTTTTGCATCTTTGAGATGATTTTTTATTTTTGGAAAATATTAATTTCCAAATTCAAAGATATTATGCATTTTTTATTTTTAGAATTTTAGAAATTTGGAGATATTTTGGATTTTTATTTTCTAAAGATTTAAAAGCTTTAAATTAAGTTACAAATTTAATTTAAGAGAAAAGATGAAATTAGAATGAAATTAGTATGAAAATAGTTGAAATGTGATAAAAAAAAAATTAATTAGAAATTGAATAAGAAATTAAATTAATTTAAGAAATTAAATTAATTTAAGAAATTAATTTAATCAAGAGGAACTAATTAGCTAATTTAAATATTTAAGGATAATTATTTAAACTATGGGATTTAAGAAATTGAATTTAATTAATCATTAAAGACCAATTAATTAAAGTTAATTAATTAAATAATAATATTTATTTACTTTTTTTTTTAAACAAGGTGGCAGTGCCACTTGATATATTAATATATTTATAAAAAAAATCATTGAAAGAGCTCCCAGAGAAAAGAACCAGAAAGAAAAACTTTGATCATTTCTCGATAATACATAATAAAATATACAAATTTAGAATTAACTAGCTACAAATACCCCCCGCTAGCCAAGGCTAGTTACAATCAGAAAGATGAGTAACCCTTCCAAGAAACCCTAAACCTAGCTATTACAAAATCCCTTTGGAAATATACAAAGGATCCAAAGGATTTTTTGAGAGATACACAGCTTTGTAAAAACCATATACATAGGAGACCAAAAATATATTATGCAATGTGGAAAGCCCAAAAAAATTGCTTCCTGTCGAGAATCCCTCCATGGTACCAAAACTGCAAGAGAAAAAACTACACAACAGCAGACTAGGTTACCTGCAAAACATTAAAAATTATAACCTTCCATGAAGCATGGAACAACATCACCCAAGCTAAGTTTTAAGCTAAGATCCAGGATAAGATGAGTAGATGAAGAAGTGAAATATGAGGGAGCAGCAAAGGGTCGTGCAGTGGAGGAAGCATCTTGCTCGAGAAGGTCTAGAAAGGAAAAAACTACCTGATGAACGCTAGTAACACAATCCTTAGTGACAAAGCCACTGAATTGTTGCAGGGAAGCTTTTACGGGTCTAAAGGACTATCATTCCAAAGACTTTTTGATTCTTTCAAGGACCATTTAAACCCCATGGTTATTGAGGACTGAGTGGTGATGAAAGAGACCACCAATGAGAGTCGCACCACCCCAGAGGTCATATTTATGGATAACCTTACCTAATTTATTCCCACCAAGAAGCTCTGGTTTCACAAATGTGAGGCTATCAACTCGAAATGAAATGGAGATTGCAGAAGATCACAGGCATTAAACAGAAAAATTGAAAGTATTTGGGAGGGATAGATGATACGCTTTTTGAAAGGGAAAAGGATATCATTACCAACAATTCTCTTAATGCCACGACAAATATGAGGACATTCACAAAAGAACATTGTTGCCAACATTTCATCCTTAATGTACCCTACAAACATCTTCTCCCAATCCTCTACTTCAAGAAAAACCCTGTAATTGCACGGATAATAATCCATATGTAATGAAGAATAGGACAAACAAATATCCCCCCAAGTGCTAACACCCACCAAAGAACTAGGATGCCCAGACATTTTGAGCAACCCACAGCCACGGACAATTTTACAATGGGGAATAACAGTGAAAGCAATTGGTAACAGAATAGATAGAATACAGAATAACAAGTAAAGAGGTTAAATGAAATGGAATTCAAAGAAGCATTGCCATAAAAAAAGATAATAACAAAGAGATGAAATCCTTAATAAAGGTATAAAGATGAAGTGAAGCTAATCTTAATTACAATACAAAAAATGATGACAGCACACGATTAAACAAAGATATGTGATCACATTGTAATCTAGAAGGACATATGAGAAGTGAATGAGAATATCACAATCGATGAACTAAACTCGCCAAATGGTTGTACAAACTTCCAACTAAACCCAATACATGGTGGAGAACAACAGAGCCGTCAAATCAAAAAATGTCATGAAAGGAGAAAAGAAACATCACACACGAGCCCAGGGATCAGCTGACGTAATACAAGGATAAAAATAGATATCAGGAAAGATCACATTAAACACATGATAGACAAAGTAGAGATAAATCTAAACTATACAAAACACATATATGTTAGAACCAATTTTCATATGGTATTATGTCGAGGTACTATTCTAACCACAAACCAAACATAACATGAAGTGTTACTTATGCTTATTATGGTTGAAATAATACTTGGACATAAAACCATACACAAATTGGTAAAAATAGAATAAGAGCTTGACATGTTTCATCATGAATAATTGAGAGGAGGGATGGGAAAATATAAAGAGAGCATCCCAATGAAGAGGTATCTAGGTGAACTTTGTCACACCCCAAATTAGCTAGGCAATCCACAAGTGCATTACCCTCTCTATAGGTATGCGAGATAGTAAAGTTTTGCAGAGAATCAATGAAACTCCAAACCTGTTCCAAGATATATTTTAGATGCCAATTATCAATATTTTTCTTAATACATGCATTAATGATAACAGAGGAGTCACCTTCGATATGAAGGCATGATATTGATAGTCTTTTGGCTAGAACTAACCCTTCTTATAGAGCAACTCCCTCTGCCATATTATTAGTACCTTGAGGAATAGGAGAATCTTTCAACGCTAGAACTAGCCCCAAATGATTCCTTAAACAAATTCCAATTCTTGAGTCACCAGGGTTACCTCTAGAGGAGCCATCAAAACTTAACTTAATAAAAGGGGATTGAGGGGGCTTCCATTTAATTAATGCTCTACCAATGGGAAATTTCCTAATATGGGGAAAGATAGAGGAAGAAGGGAGAGACAAAAGTTTACAAGATAAAATAATCTAACTATCCCAAGAAGAAAAAATGATATTAGGATTAAAATGAGATATGACAAAATTATTGACTTATTCAAATATATGTCTTTCAATAGTGGTAAGAACTAGGAGAGATCGGAAGATTTTTTTTGAAAAATTCTTTTATTACGCTCCCACCAAATTGACCAAATAGCAGTGGATGGAATAATTATCCACAAACATGCAAACAAGGAATTAGTAAACAACATAGGCCAAATTTGGAAGATCTCCCATAAAGAAGCAGGAAGCGAGAAAGAAGCAGACAGTTTGTACATGACAAAAGAATAGCATTGGTATGCAAAACTACAAAGAATAAAAAGATGATCCATAGATTCCACACATTCTCCACACAAAATACAATTGAATGGAAGGGAAATCTACAATCTAACCAATCTGTCACTAGTTAATATTCTATTTTGAAGAGCAAGCCAAGAAAAAACCCCTCCTTTAGAAAGAACAACTTTATTCCAACAGAGGAGAAATGCCCGATGAGAATTAATTTGAATATCCATGTGTTGAAGAGTTGCATATCCCTCTCAAACAGAATGTATGCCTCTCTTGGAAGGACACCACAGAAATCTATCAGTATCATTATATAAAAAGACTAATCTTCTTGAAAGGATAGAGGTGAATTCCCTAATATGATCTATGGATAAAGGAAGGGATGAAGGATCTTTCCAGGTAACCTTATGGGAAAGAATATCCACATGATCAACATAATCCACCAACTTGTCACCCTAGAACCAGATAAAGGTATCCATTATAGCTACAAGAGAGTTTATAGAAGACAAGGGAGGGAATTCATTCCAAGATTATTTCCAAAATGACACATGATCCCCACAATGAACTTGCCAAGACAATAAGTTTACTACAACCTCCCTAGATGAGATCATAAAATTCCACGTAGGTGACCCTAAGGGAGGATTAGAGATGGAAAAGATTCTACTCAGATTAGGGGAATCTAGATACTTGGCTTGCATTATCTTACACAAGAGAGAATGGGGTTTAGAGTACATGTTCCAAACCAACTTTCCTCCAAAATCTTTATTTCTTACTGCTAGATTATGTAACCCAGCACCCCCTGCTGACTTATCCATGGAGAGTGTTTGCAATGAGACAAGGGGAATATTTTTTTCATTAGTCATATTATCTATCTAGAGGAAAGATCAAATTATTTTTTCTATATGAGCAATAACTGACTTGGGAGCTTGAAGGACTGAAATATAATAGTTAGGGATGGCAGAAAGAATGTTTTGACTAAAAGGATCCTACCCGAAAGAGAGAGCCATCAAGCTTTCCAAACTGTAATTATGTTTTTCAATCTATTAATGATAGATTCTCAATATGAAGGTTTAACTTGGCCCAAAAAAGGGAATCCCAAGGTAAGTGGATGGCAAGGTATCCAAAGAAAAACCAAGGATGTCAGCAATTCTCTGTTGAATGAGGCATGGTGTAAAAAACATATAAAGCTTGGATTTGAGAGGATTAATGACTTTTCCAAATCTAGAAGAGTAAAGGTTCATAACATTTTTAATACACTTAGCCTCCTGGATGGTAGGACTTCCAAATAACAAAGTATCATCAGCAAAGAAGTTATGAGAATCTACTATGTCCGTCCTAGGAATATTAACACATTTCCAATCAAAAAGAAAGTTGTGTTTCTGAATAGTTCGACTCAATGCTTCCACCATAATGATAAACAAGAATGGAAAAATAGGGTCTCCTTCGCGAACTCCTTGGGTGGCACAAAAAAATCCTGAAGAAACACCATTAATTATAACAGAAAAGGATGCCCTAGATAGACAATTTTTTATTCATTTACACTAGCAATCGGAAAATCTAAATTTCTTGAGGACTTTGAAAAGAAAGGACCAACGAACCTTATCATAAGATTTCATCATGTCTAGTTTAGCCACAAAGGAAGGGATTTGATGTGACTCAATAGAGTGGAGAACTTCTAGAGCGACTAATGTACCATCAGAGGTTTCCCTACCTAGAACAAAACCACCCTGTTGAGGAGAGATAATCTTAGGAATCAATGGTTTAAGTCTCAAGTAAATTACTTTGGTAATAATTTTATAGATTAAATTACAAAGAGAAATAGGCCTAAAATTCACAAATATCTGTGGTGTTTTAGAATTAGGGATTAAAGTAAGATTAGTAGTGATAAAGTTTTTTAAGACTGGACCTTTCCTATGGGATTCTTCTATGACAAGCAGAAGATCAAAACTGATGATATCCCAACATTTCTGATAAAAAGTATAGTAAAACCATCAAGCCAAGGGGATTTATCTGGAGCAATAGAAAAGACTATAGAATGAAGCTCCTCAACACTAAAAGGAATCATCAGAGAAACATTATCAGAATTAGAGATAAGGGTGGGAATAGATTGCAGAAGTACATCCATAGAGGGTAAATCTTCTACTGGATGATCCGAAAGGGCAAGGATATTCTTGAAGAAAGAAACCCCTTCATCAGCAATTTTTTGTTGTGAAGACAATGTAGAACTAGTTAATGCATCCTTAATAGAGAATATGGAAGAGGGAGCTTTCTTAATTTTCACAGAGGCATGGAAAAATTTTGTGTTCTTTTCTCTCTCTTTCAACCAAAGTTCACAATTTTTTTGTCTCCAATACATCTCTGCTCTAGTACAGAGGGTTTCACATAATCCTGAAGATCTTTCTGTTTAACAGCAAAAGCTGAATCCAATCCAAATTTGGAAATATGTTCTAAAAGAATAGTAAGCATACCTTCTACCCTATCCTTTTCCTCAAAGACATTCTTAAAAACCTCTTTATTCCAGATCATAATCTTACTTTTAACAAAATTCATTTATTTATGAAACTGAAACATTTTATTCCCTTTATTGAATGGTGCAGACACCCACCATTGTGAAGGGAGAGAAAAAAAAGTGGGGGTGCATGAACCACATACTCTCAAATTTAAAAGAAGATTTAGGATTATGGGTATCAGGTGACTTTTTTACAGAACGGAAATAGAGAAATGATCTGAAATTGAAGAAGCAAGAATCTGAGAGGACAGGGTAAAGTTTAGAGGCTTAAAGTCATACGAGGTAAGGAATCTATCTAATCTAACATAGATTGGGGAGGCTGGTCTACGGTTTTTCCAAGTAAAGAATCCATTGGACGGGAGAATATCATAGAGTGCATTATTTTGGATTAAAAAGGTGAATTCATCATGAAAAATATAGAGAAATGATTAAATGATGAAAATATTCAGCTATAGAAGAAATCAGGATGATTAATTAAATAATTAAAGAATTACATAACTAAAAGAGGAAAATTTAGCAATTAATTCAAACTCAAAAGAGTCCATTTTTGGGTGTCTATAGATTCATTCAAAGACCTAAGTTTGCATATATAGTTTGAACTAGTGGTGATTGCAGATTTTTTTTAAGTGCCAATACAACAAGGTAAAATAGACCTGGCTAATATTTCCCCTCTTCATAAGTTACATCTTGGAAATATACTCCACTACTCTACTCGGAAAGAATTCCTTCAAACACATATGTAGAATACTAAATTGGTGGATGAGGCAATTAAGGCCTTGCATGAAAGCCTCCTAGGAGTAACTATTGACTCTTCCTTGTCGATTGTGCAATAGTTGAAATTTTTGCTAGATTTTTTCAAAGACTATGCTTCTAACTTAGAAGCAAATGCAAAAAAAAGAAGCATAAAAAGGGATGAATGAAAAGAGGTTGCAAGATACCATAAAAAAATGTGAAATTGCACATAACAAGTTGTAGGAAAACCTAAAAGAGTTTAACAAATGCATGGATGATGTCATTTTGGTATATCAATTTTTTCATAGGTGTCTAGTATCCGCTAAGAGCATAAAGGAATAGATATACTCTATTGAGCTCTAATTGTGCAAATGGTAGGAGTGTTGGATCTAAAAAAGAACAAGGATTGTACCATAAGGGTACAAATAGAGAATATATACTTGTAGATTTCCTCACTGGAAAACCAAAAAGGAGAAAATCAAGTAGTATAGTCAGTTAAGGGACTTTGTCAATCTGAAGCTCACTGGTCTTGTGAAATTACTTGACGAATCTAAAAATTTAGATCAAGAAATAAGAGCTCAAATCTCCATAAAAGAGGTTGAAGATCTTATATTGAAGATTGAATGTCAACATGCCATACTAGCCTCAGAAAAAGAATAAGGGAAATCAACTTGTTCACAACTCAAAATTGTTTGTTAGGGCATCTTGCCTCCATCAAAATGAGTAGTCTATAATTTATAGTGAGACAAAATTTGTTCCTTTGCACAGAGTTGTTATATAATGTTGTGCAATTTTGGTATTCTAGAATACTGCATTGTACTTGTAAATAGATAATACATTAATTTGGAGATGTATCACAATCATTGTGAGTATATCTAGTGAATATTTTTATTTTGTCCTCAACCCTTTTCCCTCGATGTCAAAGGGGGAGTATTGTAGAGGTTATACAAGTGTTTTCATCAATGATAAAAGGGGAGATAGTTGGCAATATACATAGTGTTTTCAATGATGTCAACCTATGTTGGATATGCAATATTAGAATGATTGAAGTGTATTCTAGAATATTGAAGTGATGTCCAAGTGCTTTATGAGATTTTGGCTAAGGAATAGCTTGGGTGATCATTCCAATAACAAAGTAACTTTAGTTTGGTCTGCAATTCTCTGCATCATAATATCTTGGTATGTGCCTTTATTATGTGAATTATAGAGCTATAAGGAAGGTACATTTCAAGTTTCAAGTGTCCAATCCTTCCTCGAATGAAATGGTGAATAATAGAGTGTCGATTTGTACAAAGAAAAAGTATCCACTGTTGGAAAGCTTTGAATTCCCCCACCAATGATGATTTTTTGTTGCAATTTTTAGATATTATTTATCAATTTTAAGTGGTGATATGTTGTGTGTTGTAAGTGCTTCTAGTGGTTTATGTATTGAATTGAGATTGAATAGTTGGTTTGATTCACTTATTCTATATTGTTGAACAAACATGAGTGTTTTAGGATTGTGTGGTAGCATGCAAAGATTAATATAAAGTTTTGGGATTTCTTGGAGGTTTAGCTGAATTTTGTGTGATGATGCACATGTCTTAGTTTCCTTTCGCAAATCTTTGAAGATGGGTTTTTCTATCGACAGACTACATACTACATGTTTCATCCAATTAGGTCGACCTAATTGATATAGTTGTATGTTAGGGAGGATATTTATATATTCAAATAATTTTGTAGGATGCATGAATGGAGAATGGAAATAAGTGTGAGTGTCCGTAAATGTGAATATAGAAAAGAGCACTAGTGAATGTTGTGAAACATATTGATGAAGTCATTTTTTGGATAGAATAGAGAACTGTCATCAGTATTTTTGAGATGCCTCTTCTACTGTAGCTCACCATTTGTATTCATTGTAATTATATTGTATTGTATCTTTCTCTGGAGAAGTAATCTTCAGCCTACAAGTCCTTTTTATCTTCCCTAAGGCACTGTTCCTTATCCTACAAGTCAAGGAGAAATGAACTTCCTTGGTAGTGAGCCTAAAAATAAACATTGTAAAATTGTTTTTCATATAGTGTGAGTTGGATTTCATCATGGTTTTTCCCTCCTAGGGTTTTCCACGTAAAAATATTGGTGTTCTTGTGTGTTACATGTTATACTCATGTTATTTACTTCTATATATGTGATTAATTGATTGAATGGGTAATAATTGATTAGGGTTTAATATTTGTTGATTCAACTCCCCCCCCCCCCACACACANAACCCCCCCCCCCCCCACACACACACACACATCTAAGTGTGATCAAAATCTACTAGGAGGTAAATGATCTCGAATTTCATATGGAAAGAGAGTATCTCTTTCTTAACCTAAAATGAAGAGGATAATTTTATGGGAAAATGTTAACTATGCACTTTTTATGGTATGTCCAAGAAACCGAGAACATATAACCAAAAGAGAGATTTTCTTGGAAGTACAACAAGGATAGAATTGTCAAGCATATCAATTAAATATCTAGCATTGGGTGGAATAAGTATTTCTATTGTATTATGTTAATGGTTTCTCTTTTATTTTATCTTGGCTCTTATAGGCCAATTCATGAAGCTACAATAACATCTCATGAATTGGAATAAAATATGGGTCTTTTAATATTGTTCTTGTATTGTGTATTTCAATAATGTGGAGATGTAAAAAAAATTATAACGTGTCTACTTGTTGTTATGAAGGATGTATTGGCTATCATTATAGTCAATTATGACACATAAATCAAATTTGTATTATTACGAAAAGTTTTACGAGTTTTTGGTTTAAATTTCCTTGTGACAGTGCATATACCAGTTGGGGGGAAAGTTGAAAAATGAGGTTGTTTACTAAACAAGATGCAAGATATGCCTCAAAACTATTGTAAAAATTTTAAAAAACATAAGTACACTTCTTAGAGGTTTTCCAATATGCTTGGAAGGAAAATGCAAAATCTCATAGCATAGGATCAAGGTTTATATGTAGTTTAACATGATTGATATTTTTGGCATCAAGATCTTAGACAATCATTTTTGCAGTTGATTGTGGACAAGACATTTTGAGAAGGCGGGGGGGGGGGGATCATCATGTCCCTTTTTCCAAAAATTGAACTTGATAAAAATAGTAAATCGGAGGTAACAAGACACACTAGAAAAAATATTTATCTAATATTTATATTTTATAGGTAAAATTATATTCGTTATAAAAATAAATTATTTATATTTATTATACTTTTAGTGGTGCCATCATAAGTGGGGTGTGATATTTTCTTGGAAGTAACTGCATTTAATTTGGCATTTTATGGAGCATCTTTAGAAAGTGAGTAAATTACCAAGTGTTACCATAAAGTAGAACCAATCTCAAGTAAAATTGGTTTTCCCTTCCAAATCACAGAATGATGATTTTTTGGCACCAAATTTGGGCATATAGTATATATACGAAAAAAATATTTCATTTGGGATCTATCTGTACATCTTTAATCTTGTCTCATAGAGTGGTGTGCTTGTGATACTTTAGTCAACAAAAACCACTGGAGCAGGAGGATTGAGGAAGGGATGCTCATGAGTTTTAGGTGCTTTGAGGATGGAAGATCTTATGTTACAGAAATTGATCTCATCTAGAGGTTACAATTGTAGAGAACAAGTTCTAGATTTTAATAGTTTCGTTTTTTTATTTTTTGATAGGTAATGGGCCAAAGCCTAGATTAATTATTATTATTTGTTGAGATTAATTATTTTATGTGTTAACCTTGAGTAGACTCAAACTCAAGACCTTCGAGATGAGAGGCTCACAACTTACCGTTGTGTTGTAGGCTCTTGCCTATAGTTTTGATTATTTTGGCTTGTAGAGTTAATTGTATAATTATTTAAGTTTTAGGTTTGGATTTTGTATTATAGAAGTATTTTATATTTGTCTATCCATAGGTGGATGCCAATTTTTTGTGTACCTCATGCTCGATGCCAAGATCTATTGGTGCAATATTGGAGGGTTTGAAGTGTGTATTTTGGGTTTTTTGAGTGTTCTACACTCAGTAGGTTATTCTATTATTCAATTTTTTTTGTATTAGAAGAACTGAAATTTATTGCAAAAGTTGTGCATCTATATTTTGTACGGCTTTATATTCCATATTATTTTCAAGTGTTGATTAAATTTATTTTTTTGTGGAGAAGATCGAGGCTTTTTGTTGTGCATTACCGATACTGGGTGTGTGTGTGTGTAACTAACAAGGTTTGAGTAATATTTTATTCTAGATTTTTATTTTTTTGTTGTAGAAGATGTAATGAATGTACTCTTTGTGTGTGGTGGGGGGAGGGGGGGCTCATGTGGGGGCATACGTGTGTGTCACTAGCAAGGTGTGAGTTTGCATTTGAATTCTAGATTTTATTTTGTTGTTGCAGCAGATATAATGCTTGATTTATCAATCCATTTTAATGTAACAACTATGATATTTTACAATTAAAAATTTATATTTTTGGGGTTAATTTGTGCAAAACTGGTTAATGACTAGCTAATATTTTTGGACCAGATTTTGTATAGTTTGGTGAGATTTTTTAGTCATTCTCAAAGACACTGAGATTTTTTATTTATTCTCAAATATATTATAAATAATTAAAGATATGATTTGAGAACAATACAAAAGGTAAGATGAAATTTGAAGTTAAGAAGAGGTATAAGGCTCTAGAAGCAAGGGGGTCAAGATTGTAAGTGTTGAAACGTCTTAAGGATTTCATCCTCAATTTTGTGTTAGATTTCATGTTATGTAATCAATAATCATTTTCAATAAAGGAATTAATATTTTAATGCAGTAAATATCTATTGTAAGTGTATCATTTGATCTAACCCTCATTAATTTAGCATTAACTCATGCATATTCTTGCATAATTATGTTATTATACAATATGATCTATTTGATATTTTCATTATATGGTTACACATTTGAGTACTTGATTGTGAATTCTTTTTATGTAATTTATTTATTTTCTTATGGTTAGTATCTTGGTCATCTTCATCTTATTATCTTTTCTAGATTACAAAAAAATATTTTAACATACACTTCAATACTTACATCATATTGATTTGTGCCTAAATGATAATATTTTTCATTTATTACATATTTGATACAATTGCATGATTTTTTTCTAGCCTTTGGGGCCATATTTATATTTATGATTTGTCTATATTAGGTTCAACTATTTTCCTTAACACTTGCCTCCAACTTATGGAAATGTATATTGATAAGAACCATAACAAGCTTATGGAAGAAAGTGAGGACCCTAATAAGAGGAACGATGAAATGTTGGAGAATAGGACCAAAATGGTGACTGAATAACCAGAGGAAAATGAAACTGATAGGACTAACATTGGGAAGGCAGAGGAGGATATGGCTACGGATAATCTGGATGAGTCTGAAAAATCCCAAAGTGACAAAATCTTTGTCGATCTTGATAAGGAGGACCAGAATGAGCATATTGACTGCAAAATTAACTCTCCTCCTCCCGAGAGCCCCATGGGTGATGCTGAAGAAAAGGATAACCAACAAAAGTAGAGGAGCCTGGAAGAAGATCCCTGGGATCAGGACATCAAGGTTAAAAGAACTGTCAACATCTCCCATCTTTAGGCGGCCAGAAACAAATCTATGTATAGCTACAATATCGACAAATGGGTTCAAGATGATATCCATGATCTACATGCTAAATGTAAAGACCTTGAAGAAAGGAATACACTCCTTGAGGAGATAATTGACAAATTGAGGAATGATGATGCTATGTATCAGAAAGGTAATATTGTTTTTGATAAGGTAACTAGTAACCCTACCATGCTGGAGGATAAGATAAACAATATGATGAATATTAGGTTCAACCCGATCATTGAGAAAACCAAAAACAATAACACTATGCTGAGGAAGCTAACTACTCTCATCAAATTGGGAATGGAAGCCTCTGTCAACAATCTAAAAGCGTTGCACACCCTACTGGAAGGTAACTGTAATGACAGAGTAAATTTTGAGGATGATGGGAAACAGGAAACCCAGATTTTTGGCCCTGGATCTAGGACTAGATCTAGCACAAGAAAGAAGACTGTAGCTCAAGCTAAAGATGTTTCTAATCTTTAGGATTCCATCCAAAACATGGAGAATCAGATGGTGGAAATCTAGATGATGGAAAACCAGATGATTGAATCTAAGAAGAGCTCCAAGACGTTGGACTAAGTTGTTTGCTGGAATTTTTTTGGTCATTTTGTTGGAAGTTTATTTTCTACTTTCATTTTTTTGTTGTGGTTGATTGTTTTATTGTAAATCTAGGGTGTTAGCCCTTTTTTGGTTCTCTATTTTTGTCTGTGATAGATAGACTTTATTCTGAGATCTTAATGCTTATCTTTTTCTAGCTTTGTTAAAGGGTTTCGGGGCCCCTTCAAAACCTGCAGTTACCGTAATCAAAAACACTTGCCTCCAACTCATGACTTTACATGTTTCCTATACGATGACATATTTATATATTCTTATATGCTTACATCTTGTAGACATCAGTTTATACTATTTTTCATTACCATAACCATATGTTGTTTATCCCACTATGTCAATTCATTATGCACTTTGTATGTAACCAATTGAAGAAGGCATAAATTATCAATAACACTCTATATTGAAATTTTAAACAATATCTTATATCCAAATGAAGTTTGATTTTGATACATACCTGGATCTCACATTATGAAAACATTTGGAGTTATATCTCATCATACACCACATTATGTGGAGCCTTATCACATGGTCATATTGTATGTGCCATACAAGAAAAATTCTCCAACCAATTTATCCCCCTCTCTATTTGTTAATACATGATTTTAAAATAATTTGTTATTTTTTATGTTTGGGTGTGTGAAGAGACTATTACTTGCATATTATTTTTGTTGTACAATTTTTTTATGGACTATTCAGGGTAAGTATCATAGTAAAAGAATCAAAAAATGATCTATTAATATATATGTGTGTGTGTGTGTGTGTGTGTGTGTGTGTGTAGAGAGAGAGAGAGAGAGAGAGCCTTTTGTAAATATTTTCTATATTGATTGTGATTGTCCATATACTCTGAAATGTGTGCTCATGAATAGATTTGCACAAACATCAAAGTGGGAGAAAAATTAATGGTGAAACTCACTTACTTATGTTATTTTCTACATATTTTACTCTTCCCCTTGGTGTAATTCCTCAATGAAGATTATGTATTAACAAATTGCACATTTTTATGTTAAGTTAGGTTCATACTTTAATCCTTATCCATCCCTATTGACTCCCACTTACATTTATTCCCACGCACTTATATTTATCCATCATTAGTGTAATTGTATTTGAACCCACTCATATACATTTATCCTTCCCGCAATATTATCATTCATTTTCCAAATTAATTTCCAACTCACCTAAAATCAATCCCATGACACATAGGAATGGACTCAAAATTTTGACATTCAAATTTGAAATCCAAGATTTATTCCCTTTTGTATTAATTATTAATGGTTCAATTCAATACGCACTTGTGTAGTATGTATCTAAGCCTTGGTATTTAAATAAATTAAGTGTGATATTAATTCACATGCTAGAATCACCAAAAAAATAAAAAGTAATTATAAAGAGAATCATTAGAGAACACTTCAATTTATCAACGATAAAAAAATCAAATACATGACATCTACATATATTCTTATCTCCTATTAATCATCATTATAAATGTATCCTACCAAAGGGATTTTCTTAGGAGAACATAATCACCTAGTCAAAAAATATCTGAAATGGTGTTCCTAGACACCACCTTGATCATTTGTAAATTAGGAAAGGTAAGGTGAGTACATTTTTTAAGCACGCTCTAGAGAATTGATGTAGTGTACTTAATGTTAGTTTTGTACATTGATCAAATTTGCACATATTGGGATCGACCTTGAAATACTCAAATATGAACCACCAAGACCTATGAGTCCTTTCAAATAATAAGATAGACAAAATACCAAAGGCATAAATTTGGATAGTAGGGGATCAACTTGTTGGAAAGTTGACTTCCTGAGGAAGCATGACTTATTTTGTGTTGTCAATCATGGCAACAAAGTCATACTTAAGTTTTGTCATGAAAGGAAAATGACTAAGTGTGAAAACAGGATAGACAGACACATACAGAGATCAATACATCAGCGCACATGTTAGAGATCACACCAGACCATGTGTTCTTAGGTATATACTCTATGGTATATATACATGCTAGATCCAGATGTGCAGAGTATGAAACATCCATACGGAAAAGTTACAGGCAGATTAGTAGACCTGCAGTCCAGGAAACAAAGCATGGAAGCCGACTACAGTTTTGATCAGCGTGAATGATTTTGTAATGTAATGGCTAAGCGCCTTTAGTTATAATTTTGTATTAATTTAATTAATGTTGTAGTAAACACGCTTAGGCTGACTTGTTTGAAATCATTGTATATTTTGGTTTAAAGGCCGACTAGAGTCTTGTTTTGGGTCGCGCCTATTCAATTGTAAACATATAAGTATGTAATAAGCATCGATTATTATGTATGAGGAAGATACAGATGAGCAGTATAATGAAGTTAGAAGATGATATAGCTCTTTAAAGGAGTAAGAGCATCCACGCATACACAGAACTGATCAGACAGCAGTGTCATTACAGCAATTCATTTTGATATAGTGCATATCAACATTCAGAGGGTTGTAGCCTTCATCTTATTGGGCAATGAGCCTAGGCAGTGAGCCATATACCTTTAACAGGGTTTTGCAAAAGACTCCTAACAGGGTCAGACCTTTAACCAGGTCATTGTACTTAATTTGTAAAGATTGCTCCTAACAGGGCAAAGGAACTTTAATAGGTTCATTATACCTAGTACAATATTTGTGGGTACTAATCCCCACCGGATTTTTCCTCTGATCAAGGTTCTCCGTAATCATATCATGTGTTATGTGTTCTTGT
>MU224540.1:2314961-2327690 GCA_018584345.1 Thuja plicata | reverse complement strand
TATTTAATTAAAGTAAATTTCTCCCTTTTAATTAAATAAAATTCCTCTTATTTAATTAAATTCAATTCCCCCCATTTAATTAAATAAAATTCTTCTAATTTATTTAATTAAAAGAAAACCCCTCTTTAATTAAATAAATAAAAATCCCCACTTAAAGCACTTTAATTAATAAAAAAGGAAATAAATTAAATAAAAATCCCTTTTTCATCACATCCTCCTAAGTGGTGGGTTTTTGCCTCTTAATCATAGCCTTTGATTTTTGTCTCTTAATCTCAACCGTTCACTTTCCTATATAAGGAAATCTCTCCTTCTCATTTGATGATCAATCAATCAATAATCAATCATCAATCTCATTTTTTTCATAGTATTGTTATGTTGCAGGTCTGGAGAGCAATTTTGGAGGAGCATTTAAGCATTTGAGCTTGGATATTGCAACTTCTCTCTTCTTGTCTCATTCTTCTTGCATCCATGGCTCCTCATGTAGATTAGATTCATGTTTATTTTCATATATTAGATTTGCATTTGTATCTCCTTTCATAGATTAATCATGCATCGTTATCATTTAGATTAATTTCCTTTTGATGCATTTGTTATCATATAGAGTAGATCTCATTTTCATGCATTTGAATCTCTCGTTTCATGGTGTATTTGCATAGGCACCAACTAGGTCAATCTGAGGGCCTCTATTTCATATCTTTACACTCCATGACTAGAGAGCTATGGATCAATATTTGAGGCCTCATTCTTGAGCAACCTTGAATGGAATGATTCATAGAAGTGTGTCAACATTTATGCACACACATGTAAGTGCAGCTCCAGAAGGCCTATTTTTTAAATGAAGCTATCTTCTATGTACTCTACCATACCTTGGAGCAATATGTAAGCGCCCAAAATTGCATGGTTCGACATACACACCTCATGGCACTTTGGAAATCAAACTAATAAACCATATAACATGCTAATAACCCATATAACATACTCATATCCCCTCACAACAATTTACATATCGATTGAAATACTTCCTAGTATCTTAGTATGCTCTCTATTGCATGAGCTTCAGCCTTGGCTTTTTATTCTTGTTTTGATTGTCCTTCTGGATTTCTGAGATCACTATTTCCTACATTAATTTGTGAGGACACCTAGGAGACCTTAGGTTCACCTAGGCATTAAGTAGTAGGATAAACCAAGCAACCTACCCTAGTTAGAGGGGTGACCTACCCTCCAACTTAGCAGCCCTATCATACATTGGAATATGTGTTAGGCATTTAAATTTGTTTGACTTTTCCTAATTTCCCTCCTAAGATTTATCATTTCAAATTAAAAATAGTTTTCTTTCTTCTTTGCTTCAAATCTAAGCTTTCAATGATCTTTAGTTGAATTTTACATCTCACCTTTTACTTATACAAACCCCCTCTCTAATTTATAACAAAGAGAGAGGGGGGAAAATTCATTTATTTACTTAAATGAACCCCTCTCTAATTTATGAGAGAATAAATTATGAATCAAAACTAATTCCTTTAAGGACCATAATCACTTCAAATGAAATGAAATTCTAAAGCTTTTTTCAAATTCTTTAATTTTTATTTGAAATCTTCATTTATTTTTAATAATTAGATCACCCCAATATGCCTAAGACCATAACGCCTTGTTATTGTTGTTTCTTAGTTTAGAATTTACTTAGGAAGAATTAAATTGAAATTACTTTATGCATCTTGCAAATATATTAGAAAGTTCCTTTGAAAGCTTTTCTCAAAAATTAAAAACTCTAAAAAGAATAGCATGTGCAAGTCATATAGAAATAATTAGACACGAGAACATTAGTACACACTTTATTTCAAAAAAGGAAAAAGAAATAGAATTAGATTATCCCGTATGTTTAGCATTCTTGCAATTTCACAACCTTCAAAAAGAACACAAAAAAATACTAAAGAAATTGTTGAATCAATCATAGGCATTCATCAATCACAACTTCAACAAAACTAGTAAACATGCCAAAATCACTCTCCTTCAAGCTTCCTATCTCCCATTCAACGTTTTACATCAAATTTTTCCAAGGATTTAGGAAGATTGGATTGAGTCAATATTGAAAGAAATAACTCACAAGATTGTAACTCATCTTACACATGTCCAAGAAAAGTGCAAGCAAACGTAGATAGGGGAATAGTTTTGCACAAAGAGAAAGTGTCTCCTAAGTATAATTTATTGAACTAATAAACACTAGACTCACAACAATAATACTCCAAACACACCTATATTCACACATTTGACCCTGAAATAAATACCATAGACTACTACTAGGTACTCATTTCTCATGGAGTCGTGATGTACCCTACATCAAGTGATCTTGCTACTATCACTCACAAGGGTCCCCTTCCATAAAAAGAGGGTAATCCATCAAAATCACAACTAGTGAATTTGTTACTATAGTGAAAATAAATTGATGTTTGTCATTAGAAAGGGTGTGATGCATGAGTCATTCCAATTCCATGTCATCTATTTTTTATTGAGTTAATTTAGAATATTGTAGACTCAATATGCTAAAATTATACTTAAGAACTCACGATAAACTCAAATAAAGATTGTGTCCCGATATAGGTTATCAAATATCTCAATCAAAAAATAAATTTAAGCATGTAGTAGACAACAATATAATATTTTAAGTTCCATTGAAATAATATCATTTATAGATCTGATTGCTAGGATTTAGGATCTCTCGGTGGGGTTCAACCCCTTTGACAAATCTAAGATTCTGACCAGAAATTCTACTAAATGGATCCCTCCTAAGCCAAACTAGGATAAAAAAAATTTTGATGGTGCTACTAATTTTTTGGCTCAGGCGGGTGGGGGTATCATCAGGAACCATTTGGGTCAGCTTCATGTTGCTTTTGTTGGCCCTTTATACGACCACTCTGTCAACCAAGCTGAGGGGATGGGCCTCTTTTGGGTTCTTAAATATGCTATCTCTATGGGTTCCAGACATCTTGAGATAGAAGGGGATTCCAAAGTTATCATTTATGCCATCAATTGTCAAACATTTTTTGGTTGGAGAGTTGAAGGGATTATTAAGGATACAAGAGGTCTTCTGGCTAACCTTGAAGATTTCAAAATCTAGCATACCTTTAGGGAAGGTAATGTTGTTACTAATTCTATGGTTGTTTCTAGTCTGATGGCGAACAACTTAAGGTGTTGGCATGTTGTTAATGAGCTTCCAAAGTCTACCCAACGCCTTATTCAGCAGGAAGAGATAATTACCATTAATAGTAATAATGGTGATTATCCTTTTCCTTATGGTTCTTTATGGGTGTGACGTTCTCATTAAGTATATGACCACTATGGAGAAGATTTCAAATCTTAGTATCAAGTTTCATGTTAGCCAGATGGACACCAAATTCACTTCTGAGTTTAGTTTTGCTGAGTGGATGGAGGGTGACATGTGCAACCTGTGGACGCTGCCTAATCGTCATTTATGGAGGCTTTATGGTGAACAGTGTGATTCAAGAAATTTTCTTGTTTCGACTAATTGCTTGGATTTTTTATCGAGGTTTGTGACTACTCACACATGCCTAATTATACTCATTATGAGGAATGGTGCTTGAGCATTAATGGTGATTTAAAGGTTACCTTTTTATTCCTCTTATTTTCCTTTTTTTTATCTCATGACATTTTTCTTATGTTCAACTTATGGGTTCTTGTGTGTTCGCTCTGCAAGTTCTCTAGTCTAAAAGATAGAGTTTCTAAGATGGGGGGTGATAAACTGAGAATTGAGCCTGACAAAATTGATGAGGAGGTGAAAATCAACCCTGTTGTGATCTTTGTCTCTAAAGAGGGAGGGATCATTCCTTTTATGGAGGTCATGATAGTCTAGGATGAGCTAATTTCTCACAAGTTTGTTAATTCCTGGAATGAGCGTAGAGTGGCGCTTAATGGCATTTCTTTTGAAATCGATAAAGAATTTATTGTGCAGGCTACAGGGCTATCTACTGGGGGTCGCAAATGGGAGAATATGAGTTGCACATCAGACAAAACTAGCCTGGACAAGTTCTTCAACGCTCCTTTGGAAGAACCGGTCAAGAAGAAGGGTGGGTATAGTCGCAAAGATTTACCAGATATATGGCCTCAGGAGTGTCACATTGTGATGAAGTATTTTACCCTTGAAGATAAATATACTATGTTTTATTTTTATCACTTGCCTTTCCTTAACCATCTGTGCCACAAAGATTTCATCTTCATCCCCTTTTACCTACTCCATTCTATGGAGAGTAATGTTGTTGCCATTAAGGAAGCTATAAGCCTATGGAATAATTATACTATCCTCCACCAGGGTTTAACTCTTTGTCTGTACAAGTTTCATCTGGATTTGTGCCCTCCTCTCAACATTTCTGTCCAAACTGTCTAGCAGCCTTTACCTTCCCATTATGGTTCTATGCATGAGCAGAGTTTTCTTCCACCTGGTCCTAGCCACAAAATGTGTGTGAAAACCTGTTTAAAAGAGATAAATCCCCCATTTTGGGTTCCCCTAAATCTGGCAAAAAGAAGAAAGTTGATAACCTCCCTGTTGAGGTCCATGTAATGAAAATCTTAAGAATGATATCTACAGTGTCGACTCAGATGTTGAAATTAATGAAACCCCCCGCCGGTCTAATAGGTTGGCCAAGGAAAAAGGAAAAAGAGCGATAAGAAACATGGTGGATTATGAGGGTAGTGAGCCTCTTCATGTTTTTGAAAGTCTTAAGGATGGGGAATACTATGCCCAATCCTCCCTTTGCGCCCCTTTCTACCGATCTCGCTCTTGATAAGGTGTTTATTGAGGAAGTGCACACTAATGAGGCCACAGCTACTGGTATTGGCCCTGGTAGAGTGGTGGGTAAATTCAAGCATCAAATTACTGAACTAGAGAATGTGGTCAAACACCTGAAAGAGGATATGGCGGGCATGCATGGTCATCTAGACGATGTCAGTAAGTTTTTTATCAAAGTTATACTTGCCTCCTTTGTTACCCTCTGTCTTTTGTAGGAAAAAATATGTGGGAGGAAGCTGGCGGAAGATGAAGATAACGGGGATCTTTTCCAGTTCCTCCATGAGGAATGGGCCAACATCCTCATTTCTAAGAGACGGGGGATAAAAATTAGTGGTTATGGGGGGTTATTTTTTGGCTTTTTTCTCTGGTTTGAAACCTTGGGGCCTTGGTACTATTAAAAATTTTAATATTTATTGTTGTTTAATGTTTAGCCCTGCGTGGCATATGCTGATGAGCATTACCATTAATTTAAGTATTCACGGGGACTGGTTTACCTCTGCTAGTTGCTGGATAAGCTCTTTTTTTATTTTTGTTTTTGATAGAGGAAAGCATGGATATTATTTATTTCTCTTCTCTCTATATTTTTTTAATGTTCTATTAATGTAGTTCTAGAGTATGTTACCTCTGGGTCAGCACCCGAATTTGTTGCTGCTTATTTCAAAAACATCATTTATGGATCATCCTTATATTGGAATATTACACATGTAGTTGTGATAGATATCAGGTTTGCTTAGTCCAACCTTTTTAAGTTTTATTGAAACATCATTTATGGATCATTCTTATATTGGAAAGCTACACATGAAGTAATGATAGATATTACGTTTGTTTGGGCCAACCTTTTTCATTGTACGCTAAAACTTATGTTTCCATAAGGTTTAATGAGAGAGAGTGCATAACATCCTTCAAATTCCTCTCTCTTGTCCAATTAATTTAGCATCTACTATTTTTGTGTAATGTCCCTTGTGTATTAGGGCATCTAGTGTAAAAGATGGAAGGGTAACTAATGATGGTTGAAGACCCATATGGTGCGTATATGGATGAATGTTAAGAGATAGGAGTGATGGAATAAGCAATAGGTTGTAAAAGAGGAATGGTATAATAATGAATATTATGCAAGGGCATGGACGGAGAGATGAATAAGGTGTAAAACTAGCATGGAACAAATTGGTGGATGTAGGATTAGGTGAACTAGGGGTGATTGCAAGTTAGTGGGATTAAATAGGAATAAATGGTTAATGTATCATATGAAATTTAAAAAATCCAAAGGGGAGATTTTTTAATATGTCCATAAAGAGGTTGAAAGATGGCAAAGAAAAGGCATTGTAGTGGTAGATTAATGTAGATAAGGGTAGCACTACATGAATGAGTAATGGTGGTAGAATGGATAATAGTAGATGATGACTCAATGGTGGAAGAAATGTGTTAGAACTTGAAAATTGTAAAATATCTTTCATATGGCTTGTTGAACACATTGTGATTCACAATTGCTAGTTGTGTCAAATTTTTAGCATTGGTCACACTAGAAAGGTCATTTATAACAACTAGTTGGTCACATGAGCTTCATAATCATAAATCTTTATCATCCTCTCCTTTATTGTCAACATGGGAATTAGTATAAGCATTGGTCTCATTAGATATCACATTTGTTTGGGCTAACCTTTTTACTATATGCTAAAACTTATGATGCTACAAGGCCTAATGAGAGAGTGCATAACACTCATATATGTTAGTGTAATCAGATTTAAGGTAGAATTTTATTTCAATTTCTTAATATCAATTTTCTTTGTATGAGAGAATACAATCTCTATGAATGATATTTCAAATGTGGTCCTTATGTATATAATTTATTGTTGTAATTAATGCCAAGGCTAAGATCGATACTTGTACTTACACTTATTTGTCATTCTGTGTGTTCTAAGATCGAACCATCCTTTTGATGTGTGTGTGTGTGTGTGTGTGTGTGTGTGTGTGTGTGTGTGTGTGTGTGAGGCATGTCTTTGAAGAGACATGTCTCCACGTGAGAGGCTCTCACGTGGAGGCGTGCCTCTTCAAAGAGGTATGCCCATCCAAGAGTGAAAATTTGTGAGACATAATCGATACCTTATACTTGTTTATCGATCCTTAGCTAATCAATTCTCTTAATCGATCAGCATAAATACAATGCACAGGCTTATTAATCGATTCCTTTAATTGATCAGCAAGAATATAATACATAGTTTTATTAATCGATTCCTTTAATTGATTATCTTAAATCAATCTTCATTTGTTCATATCTAATAGAACATATTCAATTCTTAGTTTATCTGTATTAACAATGTCTTTTCGATCTCATAATCGATTACTTAGAATGAATTGATTTATATTTAACAATTTATTTATATGTATGTTATTCGCGATATGATTTAATAATAATATTATCCAAGTTGCACAAAATTAGATTCTCCATGTTGATAAGGATAAGGTGGAAATAAGATATTTGTGTAACTGTCTGTTCAATAAATTCCTACCAACTGAGTTAGAGGTTGTCCTTGAGAACATTAACGCAACCTATACATTCCCAAACGCAATGAATATGGGATCAGAAACCATCCGGTTTGATTTTATCCCATTCTGATCATAGAGGACTACAATGCATTTGAGAAGAGATTACTAACAATCAAAAGGAATTGGATGTTCCTCTTGAATGTAACATAGATTCAAATTTACAATGAATGGAAGGACTTGGACTGGTTCCTAAAGGCTGATAAAGTAGATCATAGTGATGAGGAGGAAGATTGAGACCATGGAAAGAAAGAAAAGTTGAATGACAAAGGCAAAGAGATAGCAGAGTAATCCTGGGATTTAGTTTTACAGTAAAATTTTCCTTTATAGTAGTTGTGTAGTTTTTTTAGAGATTTAGTAAGTAGGTTGGGATATAGTTTTAATATTAATCGTAATATTATCCTTAGACATGGGTACAAATATATGATTTTATGGTACTTTAAAAACATATGATCTCAGTAATACGATTATGAATATTCTAGTTGTTATATAAAAAAAATAGTTATAGATAAATTTGTTAATATTTTTACTGTGTTTGAAGTTCTGAGATCATGGGTTTTAGGAAGATATTTTTTAGGTTATATTATTGATGGGGTTTAGGTTAGATTAACTTATTTTTATATTTTTATTTGGAGTAAACATCTAAGAAAAAGAATGGTTAGAATTTAAATGGGCAAGAACTGTATATATTCATCCATTAATAGGTCTCTAGATAGTTGGAGTCTTGGTTTTCTGGGAGATCAATCAATTTGGATACCCCAATTCACGTCGTTTCCTTTCATTTATAAGCATAAATAGTATGACTACACCTATTCATTTGTTAAGACGGCTCTACTTTCCCAGGATGAACACCCCTATTAAGATTCGAGGTCCAAAGGATCGGGTAGTCTTTGATGGATCCATTAAAGGGGATAGACTTAAAATAATTATGTTATCTTCCCATTTCTTGGTTATTAGAGTAGTCTTTAGGATTCTTGGGAGAATTTATTTCCAACACTAATAATATAGAGTCAATTATGATATACCGACTATGTTCATTGCTTCTGCGATACAAGTGGATCCAAATAAACAGGCCATAGGATGGATCTATAGATGAATGTTTAAATGGAATTTCTTAGGGGATTTAGATATAGTAATCAACAAAATTTGAGGTGATCTATTATTCCAAAACCGTGATATTATAATTCCCCTTTAATTGGAGGAAGGCTTGTCCCCACCTTTCCTACCTTAATTCCAGAAGATTTGGACACCTTCAGAAACAAATGCCTCACCATTAGAAGAAACCTATATTTTATGTTTCACTTCCTACACATTAGAAGACCACCAGAGGAAGATTAGTTTGATAGGTTCATGCAGGAAGATCGGGTTGGTGACAAGGGATGGGAAGCTGAAGAAAATTATGATACAGAAAGCTCTGAGACTTCAAAAGATAGAGAAGCTTCTAACTCGAGAAATCAATAAGCTTTCTTCAATTATATGATAAATATTAAAGTGGTCTTGATATTTGAATGATAGATGAGATTCTACAGATGAAATTTAATAAAGAAAATTCAATTAAATTGAAACAAGCAGTAGATGCCCATAGATTCTATTTTGTAAAACTTAGGTCGTGTCAATCTCAAGTATAGTTGGCCATATTCAGTAAAAGAATATCTATATTAAGGTTTTGTCAGAATGTGATGTAACAATTTTATTTCCACGACGAATTTTTGGAATTCTAAGGAAATTCTTTGGGAATCTTTATAAGAAAACAAGTTTCTTAAACTAAACCACTTCAAAGAATGGTCTACTACTCTGGCTTTGTAAATATGTTGAAGCTCTCTTTTCTTGAGGTCAACATGGGAAACCCTTCTATGATGACTTCAAGCAAGAGACCTTCGAGACATAACCTTCCATATTCTCAAAATCATAGATAAAATATAGTGTGGTTTAATTTCTTTTCAAAGTTAGTTTATTTAGTTCTATTTAGGAAATTCTATTTATTATTTAAAAGCAAGTATGATTGTTTCTCTATCTAGAGCTCCTTGACATATTATGATGCTACTTGTGTGTGTGTGTGTGTGTGTGTGTGTGTGTGTGTGTGTTAATCTTGTGATCTTTAGCTTAAGTCCTTTTAAACTTTTTTCCAAGCACCAAAGCTCTGATACCAATTGTTAGAATAACTGAGAGGGGGAGGTGAATTAGTGGCCTTAATAATAATTCCAAAAATTCAACCAAAAACTATTCTCTCAAATATAATACCCTCAGTTATCTTACAGTCCAATGTCAACAAGATGTATGCCATAAATAACTTTCAACAAATGTAAATTTCTCGGTGATATATATTGTTTATCTTTTCTAGACTTTACCGAATAGCAGCAAATAAACTTAGAGTTAACCGACCAATCCAGTTTTAAGAATGTGTAAAGAAAAATATCAATGCAATGAAACATATACACATTTGACACATAGATTTAACATGGAAACCCAATATGGGAAAAACCACCTGGGACCAGTAACCCAAAATAATTTCACTCTTCTGAAGTGAGCTCAGTGAAGAGCCAACCCTGTTAAAGGTTACAATACACACTATTAAGTGTGACCTTGTTAGAGGATTTAAAACCAACAGTTTGTCTTTTGACCTAGCACTCACTATGTTGTCAACAAGAAAACATTTTGATACTCTTGAGTATCTCAATATAATAAGGACTGTTAAATCCCACTCGATTAAGAGATTTTCTGAATCAATGGTTAAAATAATACAGTAAATGATCTATTCAAAATACAACTTTGATTTGAAAATATTCAGATCTATTGTTAGTCCAATAATACCTCTCTAATCAATGTACACGTCAGTTCCTTTGCTTCCTTTCTTTCTTCTGCTCGGTGAATTCTCTGTCCTTTGTTGCTCGGTGTCTGCAAAATTCCTTGGCTCTGTTCTTTAACCTGTATGATCAGATCTGCATGAATAATTCTATCTTCACACAAACTATACTCAACATTCCTCTCATTGATAATGAATTCCTCATATTTTTATATAGACATGATTATCCGCTCAATCTCCTTATTTTTGTCATAGTTTTCTTCTTGATCCATAAAACTTGCCATGCGTTGCTTTATCCCGTAAAGCTCTGCTTTAGTTTTATTTTGTAAATATCTCCTTGATAACTATGAATAAAACATGCTTTAAATCTTCTTCCATGCTTTAGTTTAACTGATCGTTGAAAATAAAGCAATCAATCAGTCAATCCCTAAATATAGTTTTGCTACCTAAGTAGTTTTATCATTCTTTAACTCCAATTATGCTCGGTCATCACCTTCAGTTATGATCGGTCATTAACTCCAGTTACCGTGGTTCTCGGTATACACTTTCTCGGTATACACTGTGAACTTCTCAAGGTTCACTTTCACTCGGTGTATACTAACTTTTTGTGTTTTACTGTCCACATAAACTTTGTCTCTTCAGATCTTCAAGGTTGTGATAATATGTGTTTGAATAATCAAACCATATCAAGTTGACATCAATGACAATACAATACATTAACTGATTTAATGTCTTGCATTCACTTTTGCATCTTGGTGATCATCAACTTATCATCTTCAAATATTTAATCAGTTATAGTTCATCAATCTCTCCCTTTGGCATTGATGGCAACATACTATGAAATATGAAGTAAAAAACATGTCATAGCATACCAAACTTATTATTCTATAACCAATTCAAATATCTGAATCTCGGTAAACTCTTCTAGCTTAGATTTGATTTTGTTGTGTGCTCTCCCTTTCTTCATTCCCTTTAATGGATAGGTGTATAAATTTTGTCTTCTGATTATGTCTCTCCCTTTCTTGTAGAATCTCTTCTCCCTTTTCTGGATAGATATGCAGTGTTAACTCTCTCCAATTCTCTCCCTTTGATGGATGGTTATTTCATTGAATCTTTCTCTCCAATGAATTGTAATCTCTTCTCCCTAATGGATATCTCATCCCTGATGGATATTTGAAATTTCATTGAATATTTCTCTCCCTTTGACAGCAATGCCAAAAAATATATACAGCTCTGTAGTAGCCAACAATATCTCTGGTGTGTTGTACAAATAAGTACCTTCAGTGTATTGATATATCATTATAGTCCATATCTCAGCTTGCATCAACATGATTAATCTTTTTATAATGTTTAGGCTGATGCAACCTCCTAGTCAGCTTAGTGGCAAGTAGACAAGGGACAAACCCCTAGTCTATTCCTCAGATATTCAAATGTATCTTATGGAAATGGTTTTGTGAATATGTCTGCTAGTTGTTATTTGGATTGTACGTATACCAGTATCACTTTTTTCTCTTGTACTTGTTCCCTTAAGTAATGATACTTAATAACTATGTGTTTTGTCTTAGCATGCATGACAGGGTTCTTTGAAATGTTTATAGCACTAGTATTATCACAATAGATAATTACTGCGTCAATAATTTATTCATTCATACCTTTCATCAATTTCTTGATACATGCAATGTTAGTGCAATTTGCAGCAATAGCTACATATTCTGCTTCGATAGTTGATTGAGATATGCATCCTTGCTTTTTACTTATCCATGTGACAAGTCTGTCACCCATAAATAATGCTCCTCCTATAGTGCTCTTTCTATCATCTATTTTTCTAGCCCAATCAGCATCAATATAAACTTGTAGCTCAAATTTACCTTCTTTATTGTACCACAAACCATAGTCTTCAGTATTTTTAGATATCTCAAAATTCTTTTAACAGCAGTCATGTGTTATTCCTTAGGGTTAGCAGAGAATCTTGCAACTATACCAACTGCATGTGCTATATTAGGTCTAGTGCGGCACAACATACGTTAGTTTACCAATCATAGATCTGTATAAGGTTTGATTTGTCTCGGTTGTCTTATCTTCCTTTGTCAATTTGCATATGGTTTCCATAGGTGTTCCAACTGGTTTTGAGTCCTCCATATTGAATATCTTAAGAAATTTTTTGAAGTATTTGGATTGTGTGATGTAGATGCCTTCATCCTATTGTAGAATTTGTAGGCCAAGAAAAAAATTGATCTCTCCAAACATTAACATTTCAAATTCTTTGCTCATTTCATCAACAAATGACTTGCATAGCATATCATTATCTCCAAATATGATATCATCAACAAATATCTCAGCAATAAAAGTCTTATCATCAATATCTCCTTTCAAATACAGATTACTGTTATCACTTGTTCTAATAAATCCAATACTAATGAGATAAGAGTGAAGTCTTTCATACCATGCTCTCGGTGCTTTTTTCAATCCATACAAGGCTTTGTGTAGTTTACAAACCATGTTTCTCTTGTTAGGATCAACAAACCCTTCAGGTTGTTCAATGTATACCTCCTCTTCTAGTATTCCATTCAGAAATGCAGATTTAACA